>MU122118.1:445641-459776 GCA_014904905.1 Wilcoxina mikolae CBS 423.85
GGGGCAGAACAACTCTTCCTGTCCCCAGCAGTAATAAAAGCTGCAGCCAGAGGAATCGACGAACCTACCATACCCTGTCGACAATCTTTGGCCAAGAATCAACAGTTTCCTTAGGTTGTAATGCTTCTGTGGTGCGTAGAATAGGTAGACAGAACTCAGTAGCAGGGACGATCATCAGTCGATCGAGGTCAAGTTTGTTTAGTCGAGTGATATATAATGGATCCGATTCTTCATCGACTCACCTGTAATCAATTTCCTGGAAAAAGTAGCTTGAAATACGAAGTACATATGTACGGATTCTTGCGGCGGGAAGAGAGAGAGATCAAGCTCGATGGAGGAACTAGAGGCCACCGAAAAGTATGTTCTGGAACGTAAATCGAGATGGGACTTGGGCTTTTTCATGGTCCAAGTTTAGTAGTATGATTTCACATTCCTTTTTCCCGTTACTAGCGGTAGTTTGCGAAGGGGGTGGGGGGATAAGTGGATGAATTAGTTTCATTACTGGAATTGTATCACAGGTAGTCACTCGAAATAGTTGGGCAATGATGTCCGTTTGATATTCTGCCATCAATTTGAGGCATACAGAACCTGGAGTAATCATCATTGGTATTGGTACTTGAATCCAGAACCTGCCATAATGAGGTTTGAGTACCTTTGACATTTATCACTCGGTAGGGGTGAGGAGGCTTCAGCCGTCTCCGCCCGCGAATACTAGGCCGGAGATCACCTGCGAGAAGAGCGGTCATCACTTATCATTCGACTTCCCAGGCGCTTCCCTTGGTTTACCGAACTGATGGCCGAGAGAGAGACAAGACATGTATACTAAAGGAAGGTGACAAGTCACGGTAGTACGGGGTAAAAGACTTGGGAGAGTTATATATACCTCTTTGAGCGTACCGGATGATGCCTTACCGTCAGCTCCCCCTCCCCCTCTGTACTACCAACTCCCTTCGTCCTAGGCATCCTCACCAGAACTCCCCGCGGCCGCCAACCTACCCCCAAAGCACAGGCAAAAGGCAAAAGCAGCACCTCTCTATTACCAGCACCGCCGCCCAATATTCTCATAGATACAAATACAAATCCACAAAACAAACGCAACAAAATTTCGCACAAAAAATACATATATACACCCCTTTCCCCCTTGGGTTGCACTCACGACAAATCCAGCCCCATCGCGCGTCTCGCCTCATCATCCACCTCCTCGACTGTCCTCACAAGCTCTTTCGTCTCCCTCGCCATATCAAACGCCAATCCTGCAAGTTTACTCTTAAACTCCTTCCCTACCTTTCCTCCCTCCTCCTCTCCAGTGTCTTCCATCATCCCCCTCATCCGTTCTCTACATGTCCTAAGATTCGTAACCACCCATTCCCATCCCCTCGCCCCATTCCCAGCACTCTCGGTAGCCTGCAAGATCCCGCCCACAATCTCCGAAACCATCTCGATGTGCCGGCCTAACTCTGTTGCCGAAGCGTCGGATTTAATCGCTTCAAGAAGTGATTGGATACTCTCTACTATTGCGTTGGTTTGGTTTTCGAGGAAGAGCTGAACGGGTGTGTGCGTTAGCGGGTGAGATGGAGAGGAGAGGAGGTGGGTAAGCGCGCCGGCCCCTGTTGTAAACGCCGGATGACAGGTCAAAAGAGGAAGGAAGGAAGGAAAGGGAGGAAGATCATAACAGTGACAGGGGGGGGTATAAAATATGAAAGACAGTAAAAGCAGGTACCCCATTGGTCATCACATGTCTTGTGGTGTTTTCCTTGTGAACGCCAAACAAAAAAAAACATCGCGAAATGGCAGCCTTCCCTCTATTTGCTTTTATACACGCAGAGAAAAAAAAACCACAGCCACAGAGCCACAAAAAATAAAATAGTAGATAGGTCAGGATATAGCAAGCAACAAGAAGCGAAGAAGGGTGTATGTGTATGTGTGCGTGCGCAATGCAATTAAGAAAAAAAAAAAAAAACGTTTACGAATTCCGATTCGGGGGCATAGGGAAATCGTGAACACCTACCCTCAGTTCCTCCACATCACTCCCCGCACTCCTCATACCAACAACCCCTCTCCCGCTGCTGCTCCCACGTGGCCCCCAGTTCTTATTATCCGCCGCCGCCATCGTCTCCCCCAGTATCGCCGATCCATTTCTACTACTCCCCTTCGACCCCCCAGGCCCCGATCCCCGCGGCGAATTATGCGGACTATATAAAGACTCGTTACTCAACCGTTCCGCATCACCATTGATCACATTCACCCCGGGAGGAGGCATGGCGCGTTCCCCATTGCTATTGCCATTGCCATTTGCATAATGGTGATTTTGTTGTTGGAAATGGGAATCATTGGTGGCACCCACCGGTAGGTATCGGTTATCATCGTTTGGTGAGAAATCATCGTCTTCGATAGCAGTCGCTGAGTGGATATAGTCGTCGTCTTCATCCGACTCCCCTTCCTGTGTTGGTCGGAGCTTGACGAGCTTGACGAGCTCAATTACCGAGGCTGTAAGATGCGACGCTGCAGCGTCCAGCAATGATACCGGGGAAAGGCCGCAGCCAGTTGCGTGATTCTTGGCTGCGGTTGTGAGGTTGTTTGCTGTTGCCGAAATGCGAGACCTTAACCGCGTAACGGCTTCGTTTCGTTCTCCTTCGATATCCTGGGTTAGTGCCTTGGTGGCTACAATGACCGCTTTAACCTGCTCCAATGACTGTGCAAAGTTGATGCTACGGGCCACCTTGAGGAGCTCATCAATAGAAATCTGAAACTTTGTAAGGTGCACCGCCTTGACGAGTCCTCTGGCATCGACAAGATTGCCCTCTTTTCCAAAAAGTCCGCCGGATGTTGGAACCTGAAGCCCAAGTGAAGAACTGCGAATGGATCGAATTGTTGTCTTTGCCTTTGCATATCGAGACTTCCATTCCTGCACCTCTCCCTGGAGCTTTTGAATTTGGGCGTTGAGTTTCTCCTCCCGTTCAAATGAGTGATCCGCTCGCTCTGATATAACCTTCATCTGATTGAGGAACTCCATGGCTTCTCGTCGGACCTCTTCCGTAACCTGTATTCATTCAGCATTCGGTCAGAATCTCGGCATCGGAAACCAACCTCTTCTTGTTCTCTCAATTCCATCTTTAAATCTTCGTGTTGTCGTAAGAGTTCCTGATATTGCTCACTGTCGGCTCCCCCTCCTCCGGCTCCCCCACCTCCGCCGCGACTTCGTAGTTGTTCCAGCTCTTGCTGCTGTTCCCTCAGCTGCTGTTGTAATGACCGTTCATTGGCTGCGGAATCCGCCTTAACTCTATCAATCTCGGCTTGTAAATTATTATTCAAGCTCTCAGCATCTGCCAGCTTTCCCTCCAGGTCTATCCGGAGATCATCCCACTCGTTCCGCTTATCTGTTAATGCCTACACCCATTGGTCAGCAACATCCAATTACACCAGTTGCGTTTACCAACATCTTCTTTTGCAAGTTCGTTGCTTTGAAATAGCCTCAGTTTCTCCTCGCTTTCATCCAAGCTAGCCTCCAACCCTGCCACTTTATCTTGTAATATTTCCACCTTACTCTTATAATCTGCAATAAGCTTCTTATCTGCCTAAATATCAGTCAGCACTCAAATCCCTTACGCCCTTTGCATTCTAACACCCACATCATTGCCACTGTTACTAGCAAGACTCCTCGAGCTCTCCCTTCTCCCTGGCCCGCGCCCTTGCCCATTAACCTTTCTGTCTTCCAATCCAAATGCATCGAGATCATCGTCGTCATCGCCGTCGTCATCGTCTTCAACCATGGTGCTTTTATTAGGTATAATTGTATTGCTCTGAAATGTCTTTGGCAGCGGTCGTCCAAAAGCATTTGGAGCCTCTGGTCCTCCGGGTCCTCCAGGTGGTCCCATTGGCGGTCCTCGAGGCGGTCCCGGTGGTCCTCTGGGTGGCGGTCCACCTGGAGGTCTGCGGTATCCATTCGGCCCTGGTGGTCCCCCCGGTCCCGGCGGTCCGTAAGGTCCAGGTCCACCCCGCCCCATCATCATACCCGGCCCGGGACTTCCTCTCTTACCTGGACCCATAGGCCCCGGTGACCCCATTCTCGGTGGCATTCCCGGAGAATCCACTCGCCCTGGTGGGGGCATCCCACGACCATCCATAGAGTTTGTCGGGGACCCAAACGATGGCAGTAAACCCGACGAGAACCTTGGAAACCTCCGCTCCAATTCGTAAAACACATCCGTTGCTAGATCTCGAAAGCGGTCCGCGGGAAGAGTTGAGAGCTTCTGTCTAGCCTGGTTTCGCTTTGGATGGAAATCCTGTTTCGGGGGGAGAAACGGCGGTATTTCGCTATCCGGGGATAAATTGGGCGCGACCACACCAGGTTCTCGCCGTTGAAGCTCGTCATAGACATCCGTCGATAGCTCCTGAAATTGAATCACCGACAGCCGTAGGAGCTTATCCCGCGCTCTATTTGGGCGGATATTGCCCTTCGTTTCCAAAAACTCCCTAAGCCATTTACTCAATGCTGTGTGATGCACCGATACCTGCTCTTCCAACGCGATATTCTTCAACGTAGTCGAGCCCTCGCTACTCGCATACAACCCGGTGCCGTCGGAACTCCGCGCGATCGAGGACGGAGGCGATACATTCGAGGGTGAGCTCCCGTTCTGTCGGTTTGGTGGGCCACCAAACATCAAGTCGTGATCGGGAGAGGTGTATTTCGATATACCGGACCAATCGCTACCGGCAACCGAGACTGGCGAGAGCGCGGAGCGCGGGATCTGAGCATTATTGTTCATTGTAATCGACAAGTTCCCATGATGACCGCGAATTTGGGGAGGGCTGTGCGGGCTTTCTGGATCGTTTGTCGCCATGACCAGTGATTAAGGATTTAAAGTTTCGCCTGTAAGGTTTTCCCACGCTTCTCTAATTCACGTTCAGGGCCCTTGTCGCGTGGACTGTCGTCGAAGGATGTGAAACGTTCTTTTTTTGTGCGGCTCCTTTCTCCACACTTTCAACAATCCGATCCCTCCCACAGTTAGTTGCTGTAGCAAGTCGTAACACGAATAAGCGGCCGAGCGAAGCAGGGAAAATTAAGGCGGACAGTTTTCTGTCAAGAAGAATCCGGGAGGAGATGCGTCTGCAACGTTACGGCCGTCAGCAACGTCTCAATCCCGATCCTCGTTGGGTAGGATAGTGTGACGGGGTCGGTTAGGTCGAACGGGTATATTCTACCTCAATTCCGGGGGCCCCTATTCTCGGTAGCGTGGATGGGTGGAGAGTTGTGGATGTAGAGGGTTCGAGTTGACGATTCCGAGAGCGAGGAAGAGGAAAGACAAAGGGGGATGGGGAGCGAGCGGTAGACGTACGTAGTATCTATCGTAGGTAGGGAGGAAGTGGTTCTCGTCTGTCTCCAACTGCAACAAAAGTCCAACCGCCTTTTTCGATCGTGGGCGCTAGGGAGCCACGACGCTTGACATGGGTTGGTCGACGATGCGCGCTTTAGAAGTGGAGGGCCGAGGGTGCTGTTAAGAGAGAGAGGAATACTTGGAGAATAGGGGTGATGAAGTATAAGAGCAACCGCGTATACTCAGCCAGCCTATGATTCTCCCTCTGCTGGTTCCCGTCGAGTGTCTGCGCGTCACTCTCAGATCCTCCGCCCGGAACGCGAGCTCTGTGCACTCGCACTGCCGAAAGACCAAGCCGATATCAATCAAATCACCACTTCCCACAAACCTGGTTTGCATGGAACTTCGATGGATTTGGTAGTTCATTATTTCCTCGAGTCGAGGAGATGAGTAGCAGTAGAGATATAATGTCTGCAAAAATATGAGGCAAAACTTGTTGAAGCAATGCGCGCTAAAAATAAGTTGGTGTGTGAGGTGAGCAATTGCCGGCCGGCCTGGGCAAGAAACCATCCCATTCGAATTCACAACCCCCTTCGAAATTATGTTTTTCGCAACGTTTCTCGTGGTCGGAACTGCTTGCGGGTAACTGCAGCGGCGATGCGGACAACGGAGATCGTCGAGTGATACCCCATGCCCGCCGGCCAGGTACGGCCCACAGCCCAACGACCGTCCCCATACAACACTACTAAACAGAGGTCGGATTTTAGCGCACACATTACAAAGACCGCGATCGGATTTTAAAAAAACGCCAGCTACCAGGCCAAAACGTGACAAGATGATTGGTTGGTGTCAGTCTCAAGCAAGAGCTACTTCTCCATCTCAGCAGGCACGCAAATCAAAATCAATGCGTAATGGGTATGCTATGGTAAAGGCTCAGAAAGCCACAAACGCCGTTTTGCAAGTAGCACCTAGGTAATCTTTTCCCTTCGGTCCCCCTCGCCCACCCTTCCCCCACTTCCCCATCATCTCATCTCTTCATCGGCACATCAAATAACCACAATAACCATAAGAAAGGGCATCAAACGTAACACGCAGACAACGACACCTACAACTCCATCCCCTGTAACCCCCCCAATCATTATTCATTTCTCATCCCTCCCATTAATCCTGACCTCAACCTCAAACGCATCACTGCGTAGTCTAGGGGTGCCCTCCTCCCCTTCACACCCCACCCTTTCATCTCTCACATCCCCTGCACCCCCTGCACCCCCCGCGTTTAGTTCCGCCTCCTCTATCGCGCGATCTTGCTCCCTGCGGATCTTGTCCACTCCCGTATATGGCAGAATGTCTTGAGAACTGGTTGAGAAGGTGGATACATGTGCGTCTGTTGATGATTCCGGCGCTAATGCGTCTGTTGTCCCTGCGGCATGCATATCGCGCAGGAGGCACACATATTCTTCAGGCACCAGTCCGGATTCTCCTATTCCCATTGTCAATCACCAAGATACACCATCAAACGTGGGGGTTGAGGGGGGGCACCAGTTTTCGGATCTTCAGCAACTAACCATCCCATACCGTGGCGATAGCTAACCCACACTACCTGTCCCTCGACCAGTGGGAGTTCGTTTTCATTCTCCTGGATGAAATCGAACAGCGCCACCGCCTTGCCATGCATCTCCTCTGCAGGACTTGCAATCGTGAATTGGTAGTCTTTGCTGAACCGTGAGTTGTAAAAGTCGGTGTCGTCGCCATTGAACGATCCTCCCTCCTCGTCGTCATCGTCAGAATATACGTAGTCCGGATCGTAATACCCTGCGCCAGCAGGATCGTATTCGTCGTTTTCTGCATGGTGATATAATTCCCCACCTGGCTCGCCAGCATCAAGATCCTGCCGCCCCGCGCTCGTAGTGTAGTAGCTATCCCCGGGCACTTCCAATAGTCCGTGTCCCCCGGTACTCCGTCGACGCGACTCCCAATCCCCTCGGGAGAAATGCTGTAGTGTGGTGGGGGTGAATACATTCTTGCTGTGATGTCGATTGTGGTGGCTCCCCAGAGGTGCCATCGATGACTTGTGCTTCCGGTGATGATTACCTTGCTTCGGCACCACAACAGGACTCTGTAAGTCGTCATCCTCGCTCCACGGCGGGCCGTCCTCAAAGTTGAGCGGCGGAGGTTGGTTAGATTGTTTCTGCCGGAACAATGCAGCATCTCCCCATAGTGGATTATCCTGGCTCGGCACTGCCGGATCCGACAACCTCCTAAACCCACTACCCCCGCTTGTAAACCACGACCCTCCGCCCCCAATCGCCTCCTGTAGGTCGCCTGGCGTGGTCAGCCCTGAAGACATGGTTGGTCCATAGTGCAGGGGGTGGATGGCAGGGTACGCAAAATCCCTGACAGAAGCATAAGAGAGCGACGACGTGAATTGGGGATGCCACGAGTCTCGATTAGAGGCGATCGAAGCCATCGAAATTCTGCTCTGTTGCGGGGGCGGGAAGGAGGGAATTTTGTTTCTAAGGCTTGCGGGGGTGGAAGGCTTTGGAGACGTTGAGGCGGCCAGAGAGAAGGTGAGCGGCGGCGAGGAGGCGCTAGATTGATGATTCGGCTTTGGCGCCTCTCGAGATGGGTTGGAAGCTGTAGACAGGCGCTTTGCGGCGGCGTCTGAAGGCGACAGAATTCTGGACCGACGAGCGGGGTTCATGGAGGGTTCGCGAGACTGCAGGGAAGTGGAGCTGGTGAGGGGGTCTGCCGATGGAAGTGGCGACGTCCGCGTCAGTTCTACCGCGGGGGGCGAAGCGGCCATCTCTGTGTTGGTATTGTTGTTTGACGAGACTGCGCTAGCCATGGGACAGTGTGGATTGGCGATGGATGGCTGACCTCTAGGGAAGGAGATGTATCCGGGTGATGTCTTCGCGATGGCAGGGCGCAGGCAAGGTGAAAGGCGAATGTGCGTGCTGTTGACGAGCTTGAATAGAGGCGATAACTCGCCGAGTGAAAGAACGAAAGCAAGACCAGCTGCAGTTGACGAATGGAAGCGAAAAGAACTGTAAAAAGGAAGAGACGAGGCGAAAGCGGTGATGGGGAGAGGCGATGTGACGTTTGGAGGAGAAGGTGTGGTATGAGTGAGTACTTTGGACGGGTGTTGATGGAAAGGGTTGGGTTGGTTGGTTGGAGGCTCTTCGCTTCGCGTGAATCAGCGCTTCGGAGTTGGTTCGCTCAGATCAGCCGAAGATGAGAGACCACCGATGACCAAAAAGGAGAGGAGGGCCCGGGGTGGTACAAGCAAGTTCGCGATTGTCTGGCGCACGCACTGTACTGTTCACTGCTCGCTGTTTACTGTTTACTGTTTATGCAGCTCTGAGAGTTTCTGTCTGACTGTCGCTGTCGAGGTTCAATGGGTGGGCGGTGCGTCTGGGGCTCGGTGGGCAAACCTAAAAGAATTGTATACAAAAAACTCTGAATTTGGGAACAGCTGCGAATCTACCAGAACAGTACCTGCGTCGGAGGGTTTTGTTTTGTGCCTGGATCACCGTACGTTCTCCAGAGTCGCAGTCTATGCTCGAGCGCTCGCAGAGATATTTGCACTCGCCTGGAGGAGGATCGGAAGCAAGCTGTCGTGGCAATGGCGCAAAACAGCATGCATGAAAGTCCCTACGGGACATACAGCTGAGCAAGGTTCTTCGTCTGATTCTCGCCAACTCTTCCCGAAAATGCAGCAGCGCTTGAGATTGATATTGTTCCGGTGCCCAACCAAGATCCAGATCGCGTGAGCTGAGAGGTCTCATGCCGCCAAGCCGCATGTCTATTTTTGGAATAGGGCTTATTGGATGGCTGGCTTGACGTGACCGTCTTTCATCGCCATTTCGCCGCTGTCGCTTCTACAAATCCTGCTCTCGACTTCTTCTCTGCCAACATCAACACCATCATCACCACCACCACGACATCATCAACACCAACAACCACTATCAGAACAGAAACAACTGCATCTTCTCATCACCAAATTGCTGTCAGAACTCTTATCACCCTTAATTCCGGCCTGGTATGCTCTCACCCGCCACTTCCCCATCACCACCACCACACTTCCCCCGTTCAAAATGATGAATCAAGATTATATTGGAGCTGTCCTAGTCCTTCTCACTTATCATGAGGCCGGGCAATGCCGATAAACATCTAGAGGCTTTTTCTGATTTCCCTACACACACTACTCTCAACCGTCTGAAATCACGCGATGGAGCATCTCGCTAACCGCGTAATAGAACATCTCCCACAAATGGCGACCGAGCCGGAAGTCCCACCACCAGCAACAGCAACAGCAACAGCAACAGCAACAGCAACAGCAACAGCAACAACAGAACCACAAAAGCAGCCAGATGACTTCCCGCTGAGATTTTGCACTGTGTGTGCCAGCAACCAGAACCGGTTTGTGACCCGCTTTACTAGTTCCGTCGACGGGGGTACTCGTACATGTGTGACTATGGAGGGCAGCAGTGGATGGAAATTGAATGTTTGTTGTGCTTTGATGCGCGGGATATGTAGAATCTATACAACGACAACTCTACTACGTGCTTGTTTCATATCGCCGCCTATGTGTCATGTCTGCAATCTCATTAACCTCACTGCTGCCCTCCCACGCGATGATTTCCCGCCATGCCCGTCGTAGCCCAGAACCCCGCTTGCTAATCCCCCCCCGCCCCAGATCAATGGAAGCGCACCTCGTCCTCTCCCAAGCGAAATACCCCGTAATCTCCTTCGGCACCGGGTCGGCGGTGCGTCTCCCCGGCCCGTCAATCGACAAGCCCAATATCTACTCCTTCAACTCGACGACCTACGACGAGATGTACCAGGAGTTAAAAAGCAAAGACGCCCGTCTCTACACCGCCAACGGACTGCTAAACATGCTTGACCGCAACCGACATATCAAGGCCGCACCCGAGCGGTGGCAGGACTGGAAAGTCGGTGTTCCACGGCTGGAAGGCAGCGGTGCTATCGGCGGTGGAGGCGGGGAAGGCGTCAAAGAAGGCGTCGTCGATATCGTTATCACATGTGAGGAACGGTGCTGGGATGCAGTTGTCGATGGTACATCCCCCTCTCCTCTCTACCTCACCTGCAACTGACAAAACGCAGACCTTACCAACCGCAACTCCCCAATGAACCGGCCGGTGCACGTGATCAATGTGGACATCAAGGACAACCACGAGGAAGCAATTGTGGGCGGTAAGGGTATCCTGGAGCTTGCGGATATGTTGACGCAGGCGGCGAAAGAGGAGAGAGAGAAGGCGGATGTGGAGGGAACTGGGTTCTCGCGTGGAACTGTCGATGCTCGCGTACCTGAGGTGCTGGCTCAGTGGCAGGAGAAGTGGCCAAATCTTCCGGCGCTATGGACGGTGGCTTATTTTTAGAGTCTTTTTGCATGCGTCTGGAGTGTGTGCGTGTGGGGGGGGGGTTATATCATCTGGTGGGCCTGGGGTATTATGAGGGGTAATCTTCCAAGAGCGGCGGGACCACGGAAAAATTTGTTACCCAAATGCATCCCGGCGCTTTGTTGTCTTATCAAGCTCATGTTCGATAGGCTGTGGATTTGTTTCATATAACAGACAGTTTCTAGAGTACCGTACGTACTCTTAATGAAATTCAAAATAGAATTTCGATCAATATACCTAGGTCGAGGCTGAGCAGGCCTGAAAATACCAAAATAATCATCTCCCGAAACCACGACAATAGACACCGTCCGGGCACCATAACAGGCAGTTATTTTAACAGGTTAGACTGCGTTTTGATACACTTGTACTTTTTCAGTGATGGCGAAGTCATCAAAAATGCCTGTGCACAAACAACTGCACCAATAGGAAGGGTTTGTGGCTTGATTTGTTTCCAGAGCAACACAGACTCTAAGCTGTGTTTGGTATTTCTATTGTTGAACCCCTTGTCTCTACCGCAGTCTAACCTGTTAAAATAACTGCCTGTTACGGTGCCCAGACGGTGTCTAATAGGGGCTCGTTACACATTGAGTGTCAAGGGAGAGAAAACGCTCGCATCACCGTGAAACAAGACCGTGAACATTCCATTCTCTCCAGTGGTAGTTGTCTGTAGATCTCCCCTTAACTCCCCCCGCCCTACTACAGGTTTCCTCTGCTCTACAAAGCGTCTGACTGGAAGGTGTAGTTTTCATACTTTACCTTTGGCAAAATCCAGAAACTGGCGCCTACGTGCATGCAAATCATTTGGGCGGGCGGTAGTCTAAATGCCAAAACATTGAATAGAGAGGTTTTGCAAAAATATATCGTGTTATTTCTGTGGTGTAGTGACAGCAACAGTACCAGTTGCTGTAGGGATGAAGCTAGTGCAGTTGTTGATGTGATGATTTTTGCACGGCATTCAGATTTTTTGTGCTATATACCACAGTGATTTGTTATTGTTCTTAACTCCACAACATGCTGCTACCTTAGGTTAGAGTGAGAAAGCTGTATATATCCAGCTCCTGAGTGGTGGTGATGTAGGTAGAAGTTGCATACCCGTATCCCCAGTATCCCTCTCAACAACCACCATGCAAATTACTCTCTCTTGGTGAAATCAACTCCAAACAACTTGTGCATAGTGTCAAATTGAAGCTAACAATCAGAAGAAGATAGCCACAATCTCAAAAACCGACCGCCAAAAAATTTCGAAATTTTCACTTTACAACACTATATGTACTGCAACTCCATCAACACAAGCAAAACAAAGTCTCCCAGTATTTTACTTGCCGGTTCACCCTGCTCAGCATATAGTCAGTCTAGCTCCAAGTATCAGTGATACACCAGGAGTGGATCTGGTACTCTGTTCACAGAAGCCAGAACTATGAGAACCCATCTCCGTACTATCTGAAATTGTACTGTTGCAAGGAATATTCACAACCCCACCATGTACACTACCTTCAGTTGTTGCAGCAGAGACAAGAGCGAGGCTCACAGATGGTGACAAGCTACAATTGGTCCACTTGTGTGTCACACATGGAGAGGAGTATCTAGGGCCAAAAGAGGAATTGTTACGGGGATACTTATTGATGAAGTATAGCTGCCTACTCCTTAGAAGTCATATGTATTTTGGAGGTAGTCTTCAGAATTGTCGTAGTCAGACTAGTTGTCGTAATCTTCAACTGGCAGGTTGTGGTATTCGGAAGGAAGTTCACAGGTATAAAACCAATGAAAATATTCGTACTCGATATCGTACGTGTGAATAAAGATACTCGCAATACGGAAATCGTATGGAGTAATTGCTCATTGGTAAAGGGCGTGAGCGTAAATAACAATAGAATCAAGGTCTCGAAAATTGGTAGACATAAATATTCTTAGAGTAGAAAACTTAATAATATTTTAAAGTTTTGTCCGCTGGTGTGTTCTGACTGTGGATTGCTGCTAGAGCTTGCTGTTTTTACTTCGCAGGTGCAAAGACGGTTCTTTTATAGAGCGACTTACTCGTATACTCTCTATGACTGTGGTGTTTGTACTTGGATAGCTATGGCCTCCGATCGTTAGGCTGGTTACTCGATCTCGGTAGGTTGCGCTACTTTTCCGTTTGACTCTCGGCACTTTCTAAAGTACGATGCATCCCTGTAGGTTATCCTCATGCCGTCAGGTTTTGCCACGTCAATGCGCGACTTTTCTTCTGGTCTGTATGCTTACGCAAAAAACAGGTTTCGGCAACAAAAGCTGACGCGTTCATCGAACTATCACTTCTTCTTTGATCTCTCGACTCAATGTTAAATCGGATAGTGAGTTGCAGGGATATATTTACCCTCATAGACTTGTATCGGCGACCAGCTGCTGCTATGCTACGTATCGCACCTCCCCTCTCGCTGACTTTTACTCCCATCTCAGAGCTGCAGCTTATATCGGACCAGACCACCTGCGATCTGCCGTTACTCGGAAAGTCGACCCACACACAAACTCTCAATAGGTAGATTGAACTACCGGGGCGCAGTTAATACATGGAGTCCCTAGACTGTATAGTTATCTCCATGGTGAAGTCCCACTGCTCGAGTTCTGACGTGTGTCTGCCGGAGTGTGTAGAGGCGTATCCCACTCTCGCCGGCTGTCCCATATTGCTGATAAGGTAAAGTAGTTCTGGTCGAAACAATCATGCACAGCTGACCTGTAAGTCCCCACAATGGCGTGATTGTGCTTCATCAACTTATGACGTTCCTAACTATTGAGGGCCTAGACATATAGTAGCATGCTGTAAGGGCGTACGTCCGTGTACGGCCTCGTATAAGTGTAGATATGGTTGCACACGTGGATTCGAGAATATAGTAGAGTGGGTTCAATAGGTAAGGTTATCGATGGCGTGCAAGGGCACTCGCATGAGCTGACTATATACTGGGCGGATGTGCGGTTACCCGGCCGCCATTACATCATCCCCCTCTTTATCTGCAGACCTCCTGGGCTGCATACCCGTACATGAAGAGAAGAAGAAAGAATCCAGGCTCGTACGCCCTCGTACGCCCTCGTAAATCCCGCTGCCGATCGGTACCGCTCGAGGGTGACCTTTCGGTGGATCCGGCGCACGGGGAAAGTCCACCTCCAGTGGTAGGTGGTAAAACCCGTGCCGTCGCCATTTGTACCGGGCCGAGATCCAATAAGAAGAGAAGCGAAGGAGAAAACAAGAAGGAAACGTCCAATTGATCCCTGTAACCTCCATATCTCCATATCTCCAAAGTGGCTCGGCAGCACCAAGCTCCATGTCCATATCCAAGCCCATGCGTCCGTAGCTTCCGTAGTGCAACCTCGGTGGTGCTCGTATCGGTAAACGTCATTGGCTCTCGTCATCGACCGTATGTGGTTC
>MU122118.1:469989-486200 GCA_014904905.1 Wilcoxina mikolae CBS 423.85
AACAACAACAACAACAACAACAACAACAACAACAACAACAACAACAACAACAACAACAACAACAACAACAACAACAACAACAACAACAACAACAATAACGATGACATCATATGATACCAACTGCCACAGCAGAACAAACTTCTTCGATTTCGCAGTAATACCTTGCAACCATTTCGAATCTGAATCTCTCAACACCTTCGCAAGTATTGCACAAGTATTCACCAAACCAGAAGAACCACTTGAGTCATACTTCTGGGACCAATTCGATTTTCCATACCCTTGAAATCTTTATTGGACAGAAGTAGTGCGACATGGAGGAGCCTTAGCCATTGACGATCCCATGTTTGGAGACTCCTGGACCAAATACAAGGGTATGCCTATTGGTTGCGAAGACGACGAGATTTGCTACTGCGAACACCACAGTAGAGAGGAAGCTACAACCATAGGTCATGCCTGTAATGCACAGGAAATATTTCTCGAGATGGAAGATTACTACTGTGAAGAGTGTCAAATCGAAGTAGGACACTACACCGAAGCCCTACAAGAAGAATCCAACTACGAGTGGCAGAATGACACTACCCTCAACGATCTGTTGTAGCTGAGCCATTGTTGAAAGGATGGCTACCAAATGAAACCATTCCCCCTCGGAAGAGGAAACTCCCATGAAACGACAAAATACCTCCGATGATTTCGTATATTACGAAACAAAGAAAATACACAAAATACCTAAAACCAGAATCGGCGAACGATACGTATGCCGGTTCTTTGTAGACCACACGGACAGCGATGAAAATACACAGCAGTTTCCTGTCTGAACTATGCTGGATTTGGGATCGACATCTTTCACCATGTCACCTTAGTGTGCCAAGGTGTTTAAGATTCCGGTAGTCAGGAGGTCTAAGACCACGAAAGCAAAGGATTTTAGCGGTAAGTCAGTATTTTTCCTGAGGATATATACAATACAGTTACAATTGGCTTTTGGAAATCATCATACTCTCGAAATGTTCGAGATTGTGCTGATTCATGCTGACTACGATGTTCTTGTACCTGCATGGTATTTGAAACAACATAAAGTGCAGGGAGCGACATATAGATGTTTACACTTTACAGAATGTGAACAAATGTGTTAAAATCACAGTCATCTTCACACTAATTGGGAGATAACATACGACAATCACATCGCTATCCGAACCGACGCAATCAATATCGGTGCCCTATGTATCACGTCAACAAGCATATTGGCAGAAAAGTTACCTCCACAATACCACAAGTGGATGTTACTGTTCGACCCTCACAAAGCTGAAAAGCTATCATCTCACGGTCCTCATGATCATCAAATTAACCTGACAGTACCTGACGATTAAGTTAAAGTGGGACAAATATACCAACTATCACGAGAAGAAGAAAGGTTGCTAAAGGAATATATCGACAAAATAGTAAGAGAAGGAAAAATAAGACCGTCCATGGGACAAGCTGAATCTCCGATCTTGTTTGTACCCAAACTGAATGGACGAGGCCTGTATCTTTGTGTCGACTATCGAAGACTCAACAATTTGACAATCAAAGACAAGACGGCTCTACCTTTGATGGACGAATTACAAAGTCGAATGAAGGGAGCAACCTGGATAACGAAGTTGGATATGAAGTTGGGCTATCACTTGATTCCAATGGCCAAAGGACATGAATGGAAAATAGCTTTCAGAATAAAATTCGGATCATATGAATACACATTCATGCCATTCGGACATACCAACACACCAGCCACTTTTCAACGCTGGATGAATCGCATCCTCCAACCATTTTTAGGAGGACTTAACGACATAACGGTTGTCTACATCGACAATATCCTCATTGCTACCAAGGGATCACTGAAAGAACACCATGAATATGTAGGCAAGATACTACAAGTCCTACAAGACAACAATCTTGTGGTGGAAATCGACAAATATGAATTCGACAAACAAAAGATTGAGTTCCTAGGATTTCTCGTTAGTGGCGAATGACTCAAAATGGTACCAAGTCGAAGCAATGCCATAATCAAATATCCAATGTCCAATAACAAAAAGGAAGTTCAGATTATCATGGGATTATGGAATTTCTATCGACAATTCATCAAGGGATTCACCGATATCGTCGCGCCTATCACAGACATCCTTAAGGGTGACGGAAAGCACTTCAAGTTTGGAGATTCAGCTAAAGCAGCCTACTACAAAATATGTATCTTATTCGTAGCAGAAAACATACCAATACTTCGACACTACGACAACGATAGACCCGCTATGGTTGAAACAGATACGTCAGACTTTGCGATTGGAGCGGTTCTATCACAAAAGTTTGATGATGGAAAAATACATCTAGTTGCGATCATCTTGAAGAAGTTTTCACCTGCCAAACTTAACTATTAGATATACGATAAGAAAATAGTCGTCATCGTACACACATTCAAAACATAGAGATGCTATCTTCAAGGAGCAATACATATAACAACAGTCTTTTCCAATCACATGAATCTACAATAGTTCAAAGAAACACAATAGCTCAATCGCAGATAAGCAAGATGGGCAGAAGTATGGCAAGAATACAATTTCAAAATTGTTTATTTGAAAGGAGTGGCTGTGTAAGGGCGTACGTCCGTGTACGGCCTCGTATAAGTGTAGATACGGTTGCAAACGAGGATTCGAGAATAAGGTAGATTCAATAGGTAAGGTTATCGATGGCGTGCAAGAGCACTCGCACGATCGGACTATATACTGGGCGGATGGGCGGTTACCCGGCCGCCATTACATCATCCCCCTCTTTATCTGCAGACCTCCTGGGCTGCATACCCGTACATGAAGAGAAGAAGAAGAAAGAATCCAAGCTCGTACGCCCTCGTACGCCCTCGTAAATCCCGCTGCCGATCGGTACCGCTCGAGGGCGACCTTTCGGTGGATCCGGCGTACGGGGAAAGTCCACCTCCAGTGGTAGGTGGTAAAACCCGTGCCGTCGCCATTTGTACCGGGCCGAGATCCAATAAGAAGAGAAGAGAAGGAGAAAACAAGAAGGAAACGTCCAATTGACCCCTGTAACCTCCATATCTCCATATCTCCATATCTCCATATCTCCATATCTCCATATCCAAGCTCTCGGTATACCGTAGCTTTCATCGTGCAGGCTCGGTGAAGCGAATAGGCGTCGCGTCGGAAGTCATTGACCGATTCAAAGGTCTCGTCACGTATCAATCGTATGTGATTCGCCGATTATCTAACTCGTGAGCATCCAAGAGAAGATCGAACTTACAATGTAATCAATCAAGTGCGAAAGCTTGTGCCCTCGGTAGTCTTTCTCCGTAAGTGGACTTCCGTGCAATGCTGACGCTCCGTAAGTGAGATTGCAGCTTCGTTCGTGGATGCTAACGCGTCGTAGGTGCACTTCGGAGCTTCCGCTCAGTTCGGAAGAAGGCAATCGTCAAGTGCGCTTCAGATCGTAGGAAGATAATCGTCAAGTGCGCTTCAGAGCTTCCGCTCAGATCGTAGGGAGGTAATCGTCAAGTGCACTTGAGAGCTTCGTATTTCGATTCAGGTGCACTTCGATAAGGTACATGCACTTCCGTGCAAACGATGATCGTGATCGCGTCCGCTTGAAATCCGGATTGTAGGTACGGTCATTCCATCCGTCATCGATTACTCTTCGCTTCGTCCTTCGACATTCGGTTGCCCTCCGACTTTTGCCCTTCGACCTTGGACTCTCCTTCGCAGACATCACCACCCGCCCATCAAGGCCCGGGTGGAGATAAATACCGGTTCGTATGGTAGCCTGAGTCGCCTGAGCGGCCTCGGGACCATAAAGTAGCAGTAGCCCGAGCCGCCTGAGCAGCCTCGCGACCATAAAGCAGCAGTAGCCCGAGCCGCCTGAGCAGCCTCGCAACCATAAAGATGCTCAAAACACTGAACCGAGATGCTCGTCTTACTTCGTCTTTGGGTCTTATTTCGTCTTCGGCTTCCTTCCGTCTTTTCGACTTCGCGTTGAGTTCGATGCGACGCGTCAAGAAAAAGGGGTAATGAGACCCGTGGGATATCTCGAGGTAATCTCTCGTCGATTCGTATTCGTAGAATTTCTCGAAGTAATCTTGTGTATTCGTACGACCTCTCGATGATAGGTAACGCGTCGAAAAGGGGTAATTCACGAAATCCCGTGAGCGAAACGTATCCAATTACTAATGATCGATAACAGTGTAAGGGCGTACGTCCGTGTACGGCCTCGTATAAGTGTAGATACGGTTGCAAACGAGGATTCGCGAATAAGGTAGATTCAATAGGTAAGGTTATCGATGGCGTGCAAGAGCACTCGCACGATCTGACTATATACTGGGCGGATGGGCGGTTACCCGGCCGCCATTACAGGCTAATAGAAAAGCTGATGCGTTATCAAGGCGTCCGGAATTCACCCTAAAAGAGGGGGGTACAACTTCGGCAATGTTGTTAGGACCAGATCATTGGTTAGAAATTGGAACGATAGATCTTGATGACGAAGATTGGGAAGAAATTAGTTTGGCAGGATTGTTAATCAGTCAGTTGACGGACGCAGTTAAGGAACGGTTCAAAAAGTAAATTGGTCAGGACGAGGAGTATCATGAGATACTATGGAAGGTACAAGGCAAGGAACAGAATGTTGACAGAAGGTTTAGTATAAATGGAGAAGGAATATTGTGTTGGAAAGGAAGATTATATGTACCGGAAGGTTTTTGGAAGGAGATACTATATCAGGAATACGACTCACGTATCGCTGGATATTTTGGATACGAACAAACTGTGGAACTCATCACGAGGAACAATTACTGGCCAAAGCTGGAGGACGACGTTCGGGAATACTGCAATAAGTGCGATTCATATCAATGAACGAAAACCCCCCGACATACAAAACATGGGCTGTTACATTTGCTCAAACTACCGTCCTTACTATGGACATATATATCGGTCGACTTTATTACCAATCTACCAGAATCAAATGGTAACAAGAACATTATGGTGGTAGTTGACAGGTTCACTAAGATGGTGTACTTTATCCCCACAGACAAACGGGAGTCATCTATGGTTGCAAAGTTATTTCTCAACAATGTCTGGAAATATCACGACATGCCTCTCGATATAGTATCTGATTGTGATGCAGTCTTTACTGGTCACTTTCTTGCCGACTTATACCAATACCTTGGAATCAAGCGATCAATATCAACAGCTTTTCACCCGCAGTCAGACGGATAGACAGAACGTATGAACCAAACCATTGAACATTTTCTGCATACATACTGCAATTACGAACAGTCTAACTGGAGCGAAATGTTACCACTGGCTGAGTACACATACAACAACTCCAAACATGCATCCATGAAGATTACGCCCTTCTATGCCAATTACAGCTACAAAGCACGTACAAACTGGCTAACGGAAGTCCAGTTTTGCAATCCTAGTTCGAAACTATATGCTCACTACATGGTTGAAGTTTATCGCGGTCTAGAGCAGCAACTAGAGGTTTCCAAAGATTGGATGAACAAGTATTACGATTGTAAACGACGTCCACCACCTCAGTACAGGGTCGGAGATTTGGTTATGCTAAACTAAAGCAATATTCGGATGAAGCAACAATGTTGAAAGCTCAACTACAAAATGTACGGATGTAATGGTGGTGCCAGGTGCACTTGGCTCCCAAGTGCACTTGGCACTCCCAGGCGCACTTGGCTCTCAAGTGCACTTGGCCTTCCCAAGTGCACTTGGTTGCCGAGACCGGGTAACCGCCCTTCATATATAATCACCTCGCGAAGTGCTTTTGTCATGCTAGCGATTATCATACCTACATACCGTACAATTGATATCTTTATCACTTATTCTGTTTGCAACCGTATCTTTAAGTATCTATCCATACGAGGCCGTACACGGGCGTACGTGCTTACACTATAATCGCTTTTCAGTCACCAGATACGTTTCGCTCACGGGGTTTCGTGATTTGTTTACTAATTCGACGCGTCATGACATATACACAAACAGAAGATTTGTCGATTTCATTCAATTGCAGCCCCAATGCCCCCAAAGAAGTCATCTAGAACTCAATTGCACATCACTGACAGTCGCGACGACGAGGATTTCTTATAGGCCGCAACCTCTGTATTCGAGAACCAAACACGTCGAATCACCAGGTTGAGGACTGCTCCGGTAGCCTTATCAGACGTCGAGATCAACGACGTGGGCGACGAAGATGAAGTCAACGTCGAGGTCAACGACGAATACGAAGGTCACAGCGACGACCGCGATGACGGCTTCAGATCCATGATTACCGACAAGGATCTTAGCCAAATGTCGGCCCAAAATACGATGCTAAAGACAATGTTCGAACAGCAGGCCATATGGTTAAAGGCCGAGCCAGAACGATTGGCTCTCGAACGAGAGAAATTGGCCGCCGAACGCGCCGAACGGGAAGCTACGACGCGTGAGAAACCCGCAATCTTCGCCATGATTGACCCTGTACGATACTGCAGTGGAGCCAAGGAGTTAGACAAGTTTATCGACGCGTTACACTCCAATTTCGACTCACACAAACACTTGTTTCCACGCAGCGGACGCGATCAAGTCAAATACGCGGTTTCTCTCCTCGACTGCCAGAGCAACCACTCGGATCCGACGTAGCATCAGACGGCGATGATGGACGCTTTCAAATGGGCCAGCGACCTACGCGCGGATTCTGACCCCTGTTTGGAGGACTTCAACCTTTTCGCACAAGAGATCACCCAGATATACGGAGACAAGGATCACCGCGGGAGCGCGGGGATGAAGGCGATGGACGAATACATACAATTGCCTAATGAACCGGTTAGAGCCTACGCAAACCGTGTGAAAGCTAATTGGAGACAGGCCGGATGGACCATGCAAAAGAGCGAGCAGATGCTCTACAACATGGCCTGGGCAGGTCTCCGACACGCACTCAGAAACAAGGTCGGGCTGATAACCCCCGCTTGTGGAAGGTTCGAGACAATCGAGGAACTTTTCGACAAAGCCGCAGCTTCAGAGGGTATACACACCGATAAGAGGCCAGGCAGACAGCAGCAGCAGCAGCAACAACAGCAAAGGCAGCTGGAATCGTCCCAAAAAGGTGGAAAGCGAAGTTACCGGCCATCCATCTCAGAACCGACGACCGAGAGGTCGACCAACAAGTCCGGGGGCACTCGTGCCAATTTGACCGCAGCCCTGTGGGTTTCGAAGGAGGTCTACGACAGCAGAAAGGCAAATGGGCAGTATATACGGTGCGGCATCAAAGAGCATAAGACGCACCACTGCCCGAAGTACAGTAGGGCAAATATCCCTGAGAGAACTCCAAAGCCTGGTGACAATGGCGGCGGCGGGCACCAAGTGAAATGCCAAAAGTTGTTCGACACTCAACAGTCAAAACACTCGCATACCTCTCCCGACACCTAGTCCGGTGGGAGAGGCTGGACGAAGAGGAGTTAGGGTTAGAGAGGTTGGGAATGAGATTGCTGTTGACGACGATAGATGAGATCCAGCCCCACCGAATTGCTCTCAAATCGAGAGTTATCCTGGAGCCCCCCCCGGGCTCTCTTTTGAAGTCAATACTTATGTGGTACAGAGAAGTCAGATTCATCTCACATTGTTCACAAAGTACTCGTACGAGATCGACACGGCGAGATGCAGCGCATTCGGACTCTAATCAACTGCAGCGCGACGAGCATCTTTATGTTCCCGAGGCTGCTCAGGCGACTCGGGCTACAACATGAACCAGTGTTCACAGCTACGCAGGGTCTCAATGGCCAATTGATGATGTCTGCGAAGGAGAGTTGAAAATCAAACATCTCGGTTCAGTATTTTGAGCACTTGGTTCCGATTGCCGAATCGGAGGTGATTGTTGTACCTATGGCTTACGACCTGGTCCTAGGCTTGCCTTGGTTCAACGCTAGGAACCCTGAGGTTGACTGGAAATCCGGTCGACTTCTAGCCCTGCGGACCCCTAGCGGCGAAAACAGGTTAAAGGTCGCGGACTCAAATGAGCCCGTGGCACCACCGGCGGCCACCCAGGTGACGTCGGAGGGTGGGGTTCCAAACATACATCTGCTTGGAGCCATTGCATTCGAGAATCTCATAGCTAGTGACGAGGTACTCGAGGCATTCGCCATACGACTTGGTGATTGCACAGGGTTGCTGGGAGCTTCCATGGAAGGCATCACCAAAGGTGAGAGAAGCCCCTGGTGCTGGACGAGCGGGCAGGAGCAGCGGCGGTAGTTGCGGCAGAAGAGTTACTTGTTGGTACTTGAATGACTGCTACCGGTTCGCCGAGTCACGAAGGGAGTTCTGGACGGCGGGGGTTCCCATCGAGGATAACTCGTTATGACAAGGGCTCCTGGATTCCACAACCCTCGCTTCCATCCCAAAGATTACAAGCACAAAGCTAACGAGTACAGATGGAGCTTCGGCGCCTGAAATGGTGTCTACAGATGATGGCGGCCATATCCCCGCCAAATATCAAGAATTCATAGAGGTCTTTAGTATGGCCAAAGCAGAGACGCTGCCACCGCACCGGTCAATTTACCATGCGATCGACCTGGTACCCGAGCACAAGTTGCCCTACAGGCATATCTATAACCTGTCGGAGGTTGAGTTAAAAACTCTAAAGGCCTACATCGACACAAACCTGGCCAATGGTTTCATCCAGCGGTCATCATCACCAGTGGCGTCACCAATACTTTTTGCAAAGAAGAAGGATGGCGGCTTGAGATTCTGTGTGGACTACCGAGCTCTCAACGAGAGCACAATCAAGAACCGGTACCCCCTTCCTTTGATTTCAGAGATTCTTGACTGCGTGGGAGGTGCCAGGGTCTTTACGAAACTTGACCTCCGCGGAGCCTATCACCTGATTCGCATTAAGGAGGGCGACGAGTACAAGATGGCATTCCGAACCCGGAACGGCCAATTTGAGTACAGGGTCATGCCATTCGGCCTGACGAACGCACCGGCTACTTTTCAGTCTTACATCGACAATTGCCTGCGGTCTTACATCGATGACTTTGCCGTGTGCTACTTCGATGATATCCTGATCTATTCCACCCACGAGAAGCAGCACGAAGAGCATGTTCGGAATGTACTACAACGACTGCAGGAGTTCAGCCTCTATTGCAAGGCGGAAAAGTGCCAATTCGGAGTTACGAAGGTCGGCTATCTCAGATTCGTGAGCAGCCCCATAGGCGTCGTCATGGAATCGGACCGAATATTAACAATTGAGGATTGGCCGATTCCAAAGTCAGTCCATGATGTGCAAGTGCTGCTCGGATTCACGAACTTCTATTGGAGGTTTATCCGGAAATATGCCAAGATGATGGCACCCATATGGAACTTGCTAAAGAAACCTACAGGGAACCCCAAATCGGAGTAGCTGAGGGACGCAGAACTCGCCTTCTGGAAACTGAAGAAGGTGTTTTCCGCGGCACCGATTTTGCAGCATTTCGACCCAGCCAAGCCTATCATCCTCCAGACAGGCGCGAGTGGCTTTGCGATTGCAGGCATCCTGAACCAGTATGATGGCTTTGGAACCCTTTGGCCAGTCAATTTTTATTCTCGACAATGCTCCCCGACTGAGCAGAATTACGACACGTACGATCAGGAACTCCTCGCCCTCGTCAAGACCTTGAAGCAATGGCGGCACTATCTGGAGGGCGCCCGTCACAAAGTGCTGGCGCGATGTGACTACAAGAACTTTGAGTATTTCCAAACGTCCAAAGTGCTCTCACAGCGACAAGCTAGGTGGTCGGAGTTTCTCTCGGCATATGACTTCAGCATCGAACACCTGGAAGGCGCCAAAAACCCCGCCAATGGCCCATCGAGACGGTCTGATTATGAGATCGGCTACGAGAAGCCTGTCGGACGGCTCTTAGCAACCCTGACGGTTAAACCTTACGATGACCTCCTACTGGCGATTAAGAAGGCCCAGGCTACTGACCCATTGGTGGTCGACGTCTCAGGTAAGCTAGTGTAATGGCGGTGCCAGGTGCACTTGGCTCTCAAGTTCACTTGGCCTTCCCAAGTGCACTTGGCTTCCAAGGCCGGGTAACCGCCCCTCATATATAATCCCCTCGCGAAGTGCTTTTGGCACGCTAGTGATTATCTTACCTACATACCGTACAATTGATCTATATTGCTTATTTCCCGTTTGCAACCGTATCTACACGTATTCTCTCATACGAGGCTGTACACGGGCGTACGTCTTTACACTATAATCGTTTTTCAGTCGCAAGATACTTTTCGCTCACGGGATTTCGTGATTTCTTTACTATTTCGACGCGGCGCGACAGGCCGTAATCTCCGCGTCCGAGAACTATCGCTAGATTGTCGATACAAGATAAGTAATCATCCAATTGAGTTGATTGACAATAGTAGGGACGATTTCGAGATGATTTGCCCCGAGAGACGTGTCACCTGCCATGATAGGTACTCCTGAGAACTTGAAAACTCTATTCTCGACCTACAACGAGTATCATAACTAGATTGATGAATCAGGATATGCATACCCTTCAATCGAGTTAATTGAGGGTAACAGAGGCATTTCAGAGGTCAATCAGTCTCGAAGCATCACATCACCGACCGCGATCACTATACCAGAGACGATTTGGGGGTCAATCGATCGCCAGAGACATGTCACCGGCCATGATGGCCACTGCTGAGAAGACCTCGAAACACGTTTAACGAGATCCATCACATACGAATGGACAATCGAGACAAATCGAATCTAATCGAGCATTAAGTGCTAGCGAACGTCACTACTCGGAACCCATACAGATTATCATCGCAAGGGTGATGATTCGAGATAAGTACTCCTCCGTCCATTGATTGACATGAGCAGAGTCGATTCTGAGACGATTCGGATGTCAATTGACCGTGATACACTCGTGACCGGCCTGATGGTCACCACCGAGAAGTTCTTCAAATACGTTCGAAGAAAGCATTCGCATACGAACAGACAATCGAAACTAGTCAGAATACCATCGAGGGCAACCTATTCAGCAGCTCGAAGTGCTAGCGAAGCCCTCATCGACGATACCCTTATACCCCTCGCTTCATCGTCACCAACGATAAATGCGTTCGATCAAGCGCACTTGATGATTACCTTCCTACAATCAGAGCGGAAGCTCTGAAGCGCACCTACGCAGAACGATTACACGAGCACGGAAGTGCACTTACGGAGAAAGACTATTGATGGTTCTGAGTGGGAAGTTTAACCCCTGAATGTTCTAAAGTGCCATGCAGATCAAGCCGATACCCCATTGTGCGACTTTACGAAACGCGAACAAAATCACACATAAAGTCATCCTATCTTCTAGCGGGAATGGATGCACATAAAGTCATCGTATCCCCTAGCGGGAATGGATGCACATAAAGTCATCGTATCCCCTAGTGGGAATGGATGCACATAAAGTCATCGTATCCCCTAGCGGGAATGGATGCACATCAATGTCGTCGTATCCCCTAGCGGGAATGGACGCATCCTCTCCTCCATATCCCTGATCAGGATTGGGCAAATGGTTATCCTTTTATATATAGGAGAATATGATAGCCCTTCGGTTGACGAACCGGAGGTGCTGGTCGTGCCTATGGCATACGACCTGCTGAGGTCGACTGGCAAGTCCAGTCAACTTCAAGTCCTGCGGACCCCTAGCTGAGAAAACAGATTAAAGACCGTGGACTCAAATGAGCCCGTGGGACCGGCGGCCACCCAGGTGATGTCGGAGGGTGGAGTTCCAGACATATATCTGCTTGGAGCCGCCGCATTCGGGAGTCTCATAGCTAGCGACGAGATTCTCGAGGTATTCACCATACGTATTGGCAATTGCACAGGGTTGCTGGGAGCTTCCATGGAAGGCATCACCACCAAAGGTGAGAGAAGCCCCTGAAGCTGGACGAATGAGCAGGAGCAGCGGCGGTAGTTGCGGCAGAAGAGTTACCAACAATGCGGGGCTTGAATGACTGCTACCGGCTCGCCGAGTCACGATGGGAGGAGGCACGCCACGGTCATGCTCCATTGTGACGGGCCAGCTGGTACTGCTACTCCCGGGAATTCCTACCCTCCATCAGACGATTGAAACATACAGCTAACGAGTATAGATGCAGCAGCACCCGAGATGGTGCTTACAGACGACGACGGCCATATCCCCACCAAGTATCAAGAATTCATGGAGGTCTTTAGCAGCGCCAAGGCAGAGATGCTGCCACTGCACCGGTCAATTGACCATGTGATCGACCTGGAGCCCAGTTATCAGTTACCATACGGGCGTATCTATAACCTGTCGGAGGTTGAGTCAAGAACTCTAAAGGTCTACATCGAGACAAACTTGGCCAATGGTGTCATCCAGCGGTCATCATCACCGGTGCCATCGCTAATATTTTTGCAAAGAAGAAGGACGGCGGCTTGAAACTCTGAATTTGACTACCGAGCTTTCAACGCGAGCACAATCAAGAATCGGTAATCCATTCCATTGATATCGGAGATGCTTGACCACGTTGGCAGCGAAGAGAAACGGCTACTGGGCGGATGGCACTTATTGAGGCATGGGAGAGCTGCGGAATGCAGATCTCTCGAATGCGAGTGCAACTTGCCGATATGGCGATACAAGGTTACATTGAAGTCTATCCTTTCTTTAAGAAACACTTACTTTATAAGAGATTCTGCGAGACTTGCAATCGAATGCAGATACAGAAGCACGAAAGCCCCAATGGCAATCGAAACTGCCCTTTAACGAGAAAATGGATAGGAATCGATCAGAATTGACACCGCATTTAGACGTCGACGGAGCACCGACCTCAAAAGATGGGAATGATTGTTACGGAACCGAGAAACCGCTACTACGACGAAAATCCGCACCAGAAGTGCTGGAACAATAACCCATCATTATGCAGACGACAAGTGCACCTGGCCTCATAAGTGCACTTGGCTCACAGGTGTACTTGGCCTCGCCTACGACTTCACTACCGAGCGCTGGAAGTCAATCAGACCTTATCGGCGTACGACTTCACTATCGAGCACCTGGAAGGCACAAATAACTGGAAGGCAAACAACCCCGCCAACGGCCCGTTGAGACGGCCCGATTATGAGATCGGCTACGAGAAGCCTGTCGGATGGCTCTTGGTGACCCTGACATTGAACCCTACGATGACCTCCTTCCTACCGGTGATTAAGAGGCCTCAGGCTACTGACCTATTGGCGGTCGACGTCTCGGGTAAGCTAGTCGATAACCCAATGAACACAGCCGAAGCCACAGCTGAAGCCGAAGCTGAAGACGAGAACCAATGTAGTGTCCTCGCTGGAGCTCAGACTAATGAGAGGAGGATATATGTCCCTGCGGACGATGTTCTCCGCGGTAAAGTGATAAGCCTCTATCATGACAACCCTAAGTCCGGTCACTTTGGAGCTCTTAAAACTACTGAGTTAGTCTCTAGGGATTTCTATTCGCCTACGATAGATGCGTACATAGAGAAGTACGTCAGCGGCTGCGAATTACTGGTTACGATGCTGGTCTTTACCACCTGCTAGTGGTAGAGAGCCAGCCAAGTCGGCAGTCGAGATGTTAAGCTGCGCGGAATGCGAACCGACTGCAATCCTTAATGGACGTATGAGAAGGCTACCGCTTTGGAACTTCAGAGCCGAGAGCGCAGACGCACCGAATTACATGGTAACTATGACCTTGTACGAGGAATGCTTACCAATTAGATATATCAATGAACGAATATGCTTTCAATTGGCCTTTATCTCCAAGATCACCAAACGAAGCCATGATGATAGTCAATTGAGGTCGCCGCTGAGAGTGGTGATTAAACGTATCAGGCTAGATCTTAGGGTGTGCACCCTACAGCTAGGCTCGAAAGGGCATGGCATGTGCAAACCCACTACTTTCGTGGATTTGGAGAATGACTGCCTTGATGCACCGGAGCGGAAGCATACTTGGTCAATTTGTGAGTACGACGTTATGGTACACTTACAAGTTAGATACTGTAACTCGAACGAGCATGACGAATACATGTCCATATATGACTGCAATCGAGGGCCAAACGAGGCCGATACAAGTTCAACACGACTGGATCTGAAGCAGGATGGCAACGGAAAGTCCAATCACGATTACTGATATATGAGTCAACTTGGAGCCATTCGATGAGACGCAAGATCAGACTATCACCGATGAGGTCTGCCGTGTGTATGGATATACGAAAGCACAGAGATGAAAATCATATGAATCCGAGGGCTCTCAAAAGTAGCAGCCATGACCAAGATAAGTACATCATGCAATTATGCTAGTTGACTGCTGCAGCGATGAAATACCGGCCGCAATGGCCTTGCCCCTCAGATGACGTTCACGAACGCGTTCAACAAAAGAAATCATATACGATCGATCGATTAGTCGGAAGTCGAGACTTCATCCGGCATATCTCGTGTCAACTACGATATATCAATGCCAAATGATACCCGTAAGTCAGCCAATGGCTTTTACCGATTCGAACACCACCGAGATAGCACTACGGAGATCAATTGCTTGGACATTCGGAACCATGAACTTGCAAGCCTGCTTGAGCGGCTTCGATTCGGAGGTGGACTTGGAGGATCTAGGATCAATTGGACGTTTCCTTCTCTTCTCCTTCTTCTCTTCGTTTCTTATGGATCTCGGCCCAGTATAAATGGCGTCGGCACGGATTTTACCACCTACCACTCGAGGTAGATTTTCCCGTGTACCGGATCCGCCGTGAGGTTGCCATGATGGCACCAATCGGTTGCGGGACTTATGCAGATGTACGAAGGCGTACGCATCTTATCTTGTCTTTCTTAATATATATATGTTGCAGCCCAGAATGTCTGCTGATAAAGAGGGGGATGATGTAATGGCGGTGCCAGGTGCACTTGGCTCCCAAGCACACTTGGCCTTCCCAAGTACACTTGGCTGCTGAGGCCGGATAACCGCCCCTCATATATAATCACCTCGTGAAGTGCTTTTGGCACGCTTGCGATTATCTTACCTACATACCGTACAATTGATCTATATTGCTTATTTCCCGTTTGCAACCGTATCTACACGTATACTATCATACGAGGCCGTACACGGGCGTACGTACTTACAGCTAGTCGATAACCCAATGGCCCCAGTCACAGCTGAAGGCGAAGCCGACGAGAATCAATGGAGCATCGTCGATGGAGCTCTGACATATGAGAGGAGGATATATGTCTCTGTGGATGATGTTCTCCGTGGCAAAGTGATAAGTCTCTTCCATGACAACCCCTAGTCCGGTCACTTTGGAACTCTTAAAACTACTGAGCTAGTCTGTAGCAATTTCTTTTGGCCTTCAATGGACACGCACATTAGGAAGTTCGTCAGTGGCTACAAAGTATGTCACCGAATCAAGGCCCCACAGCATGCCCACCACGGAGTCAACATGCCGCTGCCACCACCGTCATGACCCTGGGAAGTCATCACCATGGACTTCGTTACAGACCTGCCAGAATTGACAGCGTCCGGATACACGGAGATTCTAGTCATTGTTGATCGACTGACAAAGATGGCGATCTACCTGCCCTGCAGAAAGGATATCGATTCACCGGAGCTGGCCAGGCTTTTCTTCGAGCACGTAATCTGCAAACGCGGCGTCCCTGACAATGTCATCACCGATCAGGGTACCCAATTCACGAGCCGATTCTGGATGAGGGTCTGCAGCCACATAAGTATGGATCACCGACTGTCGACCGCTTTTCACCTGCAGATGGACGGCCAGACCGAATGGCAAAATCAGACGATGGAGCAGTATCTCTGAGCCTTCTGCAACTATGAGCAGGATAACTGGGTGGAGCTCCTACCATTGGCCGAGTTTGCATACAACAACACCGTGCATACTTCAACAAGGATGACCCCCTTCTGGGCCAACTACAACTACCATCCGACGATGCAGTTCAAGGTACCCAGGGACTTAGTTCAAGCCCGCTTGAAGCTGGAAGCCCAATGTAATGGCGGCCGGCCTATGGCAGGGTAACTGCCCATCCGCCCAGTATATAGTCAGATCGTGCGAGTGCTCTTGCACGCCATCGATAACCTTACCTATTGAACCCAATCTGCCTCATTCTCGAATCCTCGTTTGCAACCGTATCTACCTTTATACTCTTATACGAGGCCGTACACGGACGTACGCCCTTACACTGTTATCGATCTT
>MU122118.1:487785-504328 GCA_014904905.1 Wilcoxina mikolae CBS 423.85
TGAACCCAATCTACCTCATTCTCGAATCCTCGTTTGCAACCGTATCTACCTTTATACTCTTATACGAGGCCGTACACGGACGTACGCCCTTACACCCAAGCGCACTTGAAGTCGGAAGCCGAAGCGGACTGCATGGCAACCGCCCTCGAGGAGACACACCGTACCCTCCGGGAGAACTTATTGGAAGCCCAAGCCCGCCAGACGAAGTACCCCGGCGGTAAACAGATGACGTTTGAGGTCGCGGATAAGGTCTGGCTCTCGACTCGGAACATCAAGATGGCGAGGGCATCAAAGAAGTTAGATTACAAGTGTGTGGGACCGTACACGGTGAGTAAAGTCATCAACAAGAATGCTTACAAATTAGACTCGCCAAAGACGATGCGTATTCACAACGTGTTTCATGTCTCCCTGCTTGATAAGTACTGGTTGCCTGCCATCGGCCAGCCGCATTCAGAACCGCAACCGACGATTGTCGATGATACGGACGAGTGAGAGGTCGATCGGATTCTCGACTCCAAGCGACGCTACCGAAAGCTCCACTATCTCGTTCAGTGGGCTGGTTACAACTACCTACGTACGAGTTGGGAGTCGGCAGAGAACATCGAGAATGCTCAAGAACTAGTCCACGAGTTCCATCGGGAGCACCCAAGGAAGCCACGGCCATAATCGACGTTCATCGCTGCAGTACGGTTCAGAGGTGGACTACGGCTCAGAGGTGGACTACGGTTTAGAGGTGGAGAATCTAGGGTCAATTGGACGTTTCCTTCTCTTCTCTTTCTCTTCATTTCTTATAGATCTCAGCCGGGTATAAATGGCGTCGGCACGGGTTTTACCATCGCCACTGGAGGTGGAGTTTTCCCGTGCACCGGATCTGCCGTGAGGTTGCCGTGATGGCACCGATCGGTCGCGGGACTTATGCAGTCGTACGAAGGCGTACGCATCTTATCTTGTCTTTCTTAATATATATATGCTGCAGCCCAGGAGGTCTGCTGATAAAGAGGGGGATGATGTAATAACGGTGCCAGGTGTACTTGGCTCCCAAGTGTACTTGGCACTCCCAGGCGCACTTGGCTGTCAAGCACACATGGCTCCCAAGCGTACTTGGCCTTCCCAAGTGCACTTGGTTGCCAAGGCCGGATAACCGCCCTTCATATATAATCACCTCGCGAAGTGCTTTTGACACACTAGCAATTATCTTACCTTCATACTGTACAATTGATATCTTTATCACTTATTCCGTTTGCAACCGTATCTTTAAGCATCTTTCCATACGAGGCCGTACACAGGCTTACGTCCTTACAACGGACCATTCAAAATCGTCAAGGTTGGAGGAAATAAACGATAGTATCGATTTGAACTTCCCAGCACATTGAAAATACACCCAGCCTTTCACGTAGCCCTGCTTGAACCATATAGCTGTGATCCCCTAGAAAGGTAGGTACCACCTATCGAGGCCGATGATGGCATATGGATATCACAATCAATAGTCGGTAGCGGACCTACCTATGATGATTACTGAAAGTACATTTTCCTTGTTAAGTGGTCAGGTTATTCTCATGATGAAAATACCTGAGAGTCTTGAGAACACCTTAACGACGTCACACCCGACTTAATCACCGAATACTATACCAAGAACTCAGCAATGGAAAAAGATAAGCAGTGGAAACCTATGACGAAGCAAACGGTATGAAAGAGAAGGAAGTTATGAATTTCATTTGTTAAACTCATACCGCCCTGAGTTAGGCGGAGGTCATTTTATGTTAAAAGAATTTTTATTTTTATTTTTGCCCAAGTTATGATATATGAAGACACGCTGTCTGAGTGGTATCTATTGTTTGCACACTTTTTATAATGGAGATTCTGTTGCAGTCACCAGAGCTAGAGAGGGAGGTACTGTTAGAGGTATTCCCTTAGCAGATGTACGAGATACGGAGGATGTCCATGGCAATCCGTATTAGGCCACCTGTCACTATGGCTGGTCGATATCACACCTGCAGTTTATTCCATCCTCTAAGCAATGAAGTTCGACGCAACATAAATACCTATCCAATACCAAGTCCTGGCAAAGCGGAATGATTAACCCGCGCATGGGCAGTACACCTTCTCAATCGAACAGCGATAGTCACGATACTTAGCTGGCGGATTCATCAGTCTCGAAACACTTAGAGTGATATGCTACTATATATCTAGACCCCCAATAGTTAGAGACGTTGTGAGAGAAAACCCGTGAAAAGGATTCTCGCATGGCAGCAACCAATAGGAAGCTGCAAAAGTGCGGCTTCGTTTCAAGGAGTGTTGGGAGGGAGTACCCCCAGTAAGATGATGATGCTTGATTGGCTCTAAACTAAGAAACAAAAGAGAGAAGAAGAAAAGAGATATGATAATGATTAGATATGTATCGCCTGCATCCATATAAAGTCTGAACCCCTGGCGATGACGTGATCCAGAGCCTCAACAACCCTAACCCTCCAGCGAATCCACTCATTTCGTGGATTTAGTGGTGGGAACGATTTTCCCATCACAACTCCTCCCCGGCCACCTGGTGCAAAGCACGCGATTCTCTTGCTCCACGACCCTCCTCATGCCTACAAGATCCTCCTGGCCATAAAACAAAAAAAAAAAAACCATAAAAAACAAACAACAAAATCCGGCCTGAAACCTACTCTATCCGATCCGCGCACAATATCCTCCTCTCCACCCACTTGTCGTCACATTTAAGGTCGGTGCCTGTCGTCCTGTTTGAGATCGGTACCTGTCGTCCCGGTTGCAGTTGGTGCTGATCGTCCAGGTTTAATGAGACAGTGCTCACTCCTCCTGTCCAAAACCCTATCCTCCACTCCATCGTCCCGGTTTAACGAGATGGTACTCACTTCCTGTTCCTCTGCAACAGCTGTATCCTCCTTCCCAGCCATGTTGTCCCAGTTTAATGAGACGGTGCTCACAACCCTCCAATATCGTTCCTGTGCCCTCCGCTCTTGCAGTGCCCTCCACTCCATCTGTATTGTCCCGGTTTAATGAGACGGTACTCAACATCCTCCGCTTCTCCCCTCAACACCTGCATGCTTTTCTTCCTCCCAAGTACACTCTCATCTCCATGCTCGTCTCTCGTCAAGTGTACCTCCGGCCAGTGAATGGAAAATGGATTTTCCCCTCTCCGGCCTTTTGTACGAAGCACACCTGGTCACACACAGATCGATCGCTGCTGTTCGAGCTTCCGGGCCTTTCGTGTAGCTGGTGACGGGTGGGCTGTTTGTCTTGGGCGAGCCTATTGTGGTGATGGTGCTGGTTGTGGTGGTGGTGGTGGTAACACATCGACTCTGTACTGCCGAGATCGTGCGAAATACTTACTGACTTCCCACATCAATTGTGTCAATTGTTCCGGTGACAGAAGCGGTGCTGGGAGACGTGACGGTCATGCTGGCAGCGGGGTTTGTAATTGGGCTGGCTGCGATGCTGGTGACGGTTCTTGTGATGGTGCTTGAAACGGTGGTGGCGATGGCGGTGGCGATGGCGGGATCAATATTGGAGCTCCGGCTCACGCGTAGTCTCTTATTGTACGGTAGTCGTGAGCAGCCGGTACCATTGGTATCTCTGCACCTGCTGTCCCAAGTACTAGTCGATCGCGGTTGTTGATCCTCACAATGCCATTGTCCAGATCTGTACGGAGGTCGACACATTTTCGGAGGTTGTGCTGGTCATCGCCAAAGTAGTAGCATGGCGGATCATCTCACTGCGGCAGATGCACGGAATCATGACACGGTGGTGCGAGCTCTTGACGGTTCGGTGGTACAGGCTGATTATTGGACGGTACGATGGGTTCAGATCGGGGCAGCTTGATGGGCTCTTGACGGTTTGGAGGAGCAGGCTCTTGACCATGCGGTTGTATGGGCTTTGGACGGTTCGATGGTGTCGGCTCACTTCGGCACGGTACTGTGGACTCATTTCGGTGTAGCCTGATGGGCTCTGGCTGCACGTAGTGATACCGACGGATTTTCTGCCCTTGCGGAGACTCGACACGTATAATTCCCAGCCGTACAGTAGGTCTAATACAAATAGTACCTGGTCTAGCTATGTGAGTGCGAGCCGGAGGGGTGAAAGCCATGGGAGCCATGGGTGCCGTGAGCGTAATGTGTGTCGCGGGAGTTGTCAGAATCGTTGATGGAGCTGCCGGAGTCGTGGGCGATGGGAGAGTTGTCATATTCTCGGAGGTCATGGGAGCCATGCGTTGGATCGTAAGAGCTGTGGGAACCGTCAAACTTATCGGGAAAGCTGTACCAGAGGAAGTTGAAGTCATATCAGTAGCTGTGTGAGACGCGGAAGCAATTGGAGTTGTCAAATCCGTGGGAGCCGTCATGGAAGCCAAAGTTGGAGAAGCCGAGGGTGCTATCGGTGCCGCAGAATCTGGGAGAGCTGTGGGAGCCATTGGATTGGTTGAAGCTGTGGGAGCCGGAAGAGTTGCCAAAACCGGAGAGGTTGTGGATGCCGGAGACGGTGAAATCACGGAAGCTGTAGGAGTGAGAGCCAAAGAAGTTGAAGGAGTCATTTCGGTAGCTGCGGGAGACTTGGGAGCCATAAGCTCGAACATCGCAAGGGCTTCAGCTGCAGTGATCTTCACAGTGATCCAACTGTGGAGCTTGCCATAGTCGAACGTGCTTGGCTCAAGCGGATGCATGCCAAGCTTGGTGACTGCCTTCCTCCAGAGCCATTTCGGAAGTGCATGCAAAAGTATCTCCGCCCTCTCGTACTCACACATCATTCCGCGTTCAGTAACCACTCCGCTGATGTGATCATAGGTGTGGAGGAAGGTTTTGAGAGCTTCGGTATCTTCTCAGCCCGCATAATCTGCACAACAATTCTCCAAATATCGATGTGTATAGACAAGGGAATCGGGCCGACTGTCGGCATACCGAAATGCAATCAGCATTTCCTTCTTGAGTGCAATCCAGTCACAATCTGTGTAGCCACGCATCATCATCACGGTTTCTCTGATCTCTTCCGTGCAGTAATAGGGAAGCATGGCGATGACACTGCTCCCGGTAATGCCAGTAGTGGTAAAGGCGGCCAAGCTCTCGTAGTTGTGAAGGAAAGTCGTCACATCCTGTCCACGGAAAGCAGGGATGCCTGGAGCATTTGGAAGCGGAAATCGATTCTGGTGCTGGCATGAGATGGTAACCACAACTAATTCCGTGATCTCCATGCTATGCGATGATGGTAATTGCAGTTTGCAGATGTGAATTCGATGCTGCGCGATGATGGTAATTGTAGTTTGCAGATATGGATTCGATTCTGCGCTCACTGTGATCTTGGTGCAGTGTCGTCTGTCGTGGGATGCATCGTTTCTGAACCGTGACGTCTATTTTGACCAACTAGTCGATTCCGTGATGCACTCTGTGATTCAGTAGTCTCTCGCTGCGGACTTACTTTCCCATACTCTGCGTTCCGAAACGAAATCCACGTTTGGTCTCCAATTGTGAGACAAAACCTGTGAAAAGGATTTTCGCACGGCAGCGACCAATAGAATGCTGCAAAAGTGCGGCTTCGTTTCGAGGAGTGTTGGGAGGGAGTAGCCCCAGCGAGATGATGATGCTTGATTGGCTCTAAACTAAGAAACAAAAGAGAGAAGAAGAAAAGAGATATGATAATGATTGGATACGTGTCGTCTGCGTCTATATAAAGTCTGAACTCCTGGTGATGGCATGATCCAGAGCCTCAACAACCCTAACCCACCAGCAAATCCACTCATTTCGTGGATTTAGTGGTGGGAACGATTTTCCCACCACAACGTCATGCGTTGATGAAGCACAATCAGGCCATTGCGGGAACTTTCGAGTCAGCCATGCATCATTGTTTCGACAAGAACTACTTCACCTTCTCAGCAATATAGAATAGCCGGCTAGAGCGGGGTATGCCTCTATACTTTCTGGCAGGTACATGTCAGAACTCGAAAAGCGAGACTTCACCATTGGGATAACTATACAGTCTAGGGACTCCATGCGTTAACTGCTTCCTGGTAGTTAAATCTACCTGTTGAGAGTTTGTGTGTGGATGTAAGGGTGTACGTCCATGTATGGCCTCGTATAAGAGTAGATACAGTTGCAAACGAGGATTCGAGAATAAGATAGGTGGATTCAATAGGTAAGGTTATCGATGGCGTGCAAGGGCACTCGCACGATCTGACTATATACTGGGCGGATGTGCGGTTACCCTGCCATAGGCCGGCCACCATTACATCATCCCCCTCTTTATCTGCAGACCTCCTGGGCTGCATACCCGTACATGAAGAGAAGAAGAAGAAAGAATCCAAGCCCATGCGTCCGTAGCTTCTGTAGTGCAGCCTCGGTGGTGCTCATATCGGTAAACGTCATTGGCTCTCGTCATCGATAGTATGTGGTTCGTCGATTATCTAACTCGTGAGCATCCAAGAGAAGATCAAACTTACAATATCAATCAAGTGTGCTTAGCTCTCGCAAAGCTTGTGCCCTCTGAAGCCCGCAACGCGGTAACTTCGTACGTCCAATCAAACGTTCATTAAGTGCCATTCGTGTAATCATTCTCCGTAAGTACACTTCTGTGCTCGTGTAATCGTTAAGTGCGCTTGAGAGCTTCTGCTCAGATCGTAGGAAGGTAATCGTCAAGTGCGCTTCAGAGCTTCCGCTCAGATCGTAGGAAGGTGATCGTCAAGTGCGCTTCGTAGCGTCCGATTCAGGTGCACTTCCGTGCAAACGATAAGGTACACTTCCGTGCAAACGATGATCGTGATCAAGTCCGCTTGAAATCCGGATCGTAGGTACGGTCATCACACCAACCGTCGTCGACTACTCTTCGCATCGTCCTTCGACTTTCGGTTGCCCTCCGACTTTTGCCCTTCGACCATGCCCTTCGACCTTCGACTCTCCTTCGCAGACATCACCACCTCCATCAAGGCCCGGATGGAGATGAATGCCGGTTCGTGTGGTAGTGGTAGCCTGAGTTGCCTGAGTGGCCTCGGCACCATAAAGATACTCAAAACACTGAAGGTAGCCCAAGTCGCCTGAGCGGCCTCGGCACCATAAAGATGCTCAAAACACTGAACTGAGATGCTCGTCTTAATTCGTCTTTGGGCCTTATAGCGTCTTTGGGTCTTATTTCGTCTTCGGTTTCCTCCCAGTCTTTTCGACTTCGCGTTGAGCTCGATGGTCTGGCGCGTGTATCGACGCGTCAAGAAAAAGAGGTAATGTGACCCGAAGGATATCTCGAGAGTAGATCGCCTGTATTCGTGTGATTTCTCGAAGTAATCTCGTGTATTAGTATGACTTCTCGATGATAGATCGTGTGTGTGATTTCTCGATGATAGTGGTGCATTGAAAAGGGGTAATTCACGAAATCCCGTGAGCGAAACGTATCCAATTACTAAAGATCGATAACAGTGTAAGGGCGTACGTCCATGCACGGCCTCGTATAAGAGTAGATATGGTTGCAAACGAGGATTCGAGAATAAGATAGGTGGATTCAATAGGTTAGGTTATCGATGGCGTGCTAGGGCACTCGTACGATCTGACTATATACCGGGCAGATGTGCGGTTACTCTGCCATAGGCCGGCCACCATTACAGTGGATCAACTTCCCAAGTAACGGCAGATTGCAGGTGGTCTGGTCTGACATAAGCTGCAGCCCTGAAATGGGAGTAAAAGCTAGCGAGATGGGAGGTACGATATGTAGAATAGCAGCGGCTGATCGTCGATGCAAGTCTATAAGGGTAAACATATCCCTGCAATCCACTATCCAATTTAACATTGAGTCGAGAGATCAAATAGGAAGTGATAGTTCGATGAACGTATCAGCTATTGTTGCCGAAATCTGTTTTCTGCATAAGCATACAGACCAGAAGAAAAGTCGCACATCGACGTGGCAAAACCTGGCGGCATAAGGATAACCTACAGAGATGCCTCGCACTTTAGAAAGTGCTGAAAGTCAAACAGAAAAGAAGTGCAACCTACCAAGATCGAGTAACCAGCCTAACGATCGGAGGCCATAGCTATCTTGGTACAAATGCTGCAGTCATAGAGAGTATACGAGTAACTCACTCTATAAAAGAACCGCCTTTGCACCCGCAAAGTAAAACAGCAAGCTCTAGCAGCAATCCACTGTCAGAATATACCTGCGGACAAGAATCTAAAATATTGTTAAGTTTTCTACTCTAATATTTATGCCTACCAATTTTCGAGATCTCGATGCTATTGTTCTTTACACTCTTGCCCTTTACGAACGAGCCATTACTCCATACAACTTCTGTATTATGAGTAGTGTTAGCAACGAAGCGGATCGGTTCATCGCGGATCGAACCAAGGCGGAGTTCGACATGGATTCGAACCGAGATTTGGACGAAGTTCTGAGGTTTATCCAAACCGGTTCGCGAACCATCTATCTTCGAACCACAATAGATAAGCGAGTTCTTGTCCGATCGGCTCGATTGTTAGTACATCTTGTAGCGGGAGAGGTTAGCTACAAGATGCACTAACAATCGGGCGGATCGGACAAGAACTCGCTTACTTATTTGTGTTCACAGTTGTAGGTCAAAATGGTGGGGTTTAAGGCGAAAGGCTTGGCAAGGATCCGGTTCGCGCGGACCAAATCGGTTTGTCAATGTTACGAACCACGGGCAGTTCGTTGCCAACACTAATTACGAGTATATTCATCCATACGTATGACATCGTGTACGAATACATTCACTAGTTTTATACTCGTGAATTCCCTCGCAAATACTACAATCTACCAGTCGAAGATCACGAGGACTGGCCAGATTGTGACAACTCCAAAGATTATCTTCAAGACCCTTACGATTTCTGAGGAGTAGGTGGCCATACTTATCCTATAAGTATCCCCGTAACAGGATAGGAAGCGCAACTGCATAGGGATACAAAGTAGAAGCTTAAGGATCGCAAGGAGAATCTGGATAAGACCTATACGATGAAGGAACAAGACATGACCAATGTTGTGAAGGATCTTGCGTAATATCTCATGAACAGGGAAGTACCGCAGGGTCAGGCTGCATCACTGGCAGTCTCAGAGTCCACGACAGATAACAAGATATAAATGTTAATAATGGAGAATGAAACACTTACGACTTAGAAAGAGGTACGAAAGGTATGGGAGGAGGTATAAGGCACAAATACCAAGGTTGAAGAGCTACAGCTCTCCACCGATGAGAATTCCCGAATACTAGATCTTTTATTGTCATTGATGCAGCCGCGCGAGCCACCTTGTCCAGTTTAAAGTATATTCGAGAGATAATAATTACAGAATACTATTTACATACTCCTCCAATATCAGTGGATCCAAATGAAACTTATCTGACACAGGATTCCACCCATGAAGACAGGTGTGAAAGTTCGTAAACAGTGTCGAGATTATATAATATAATGCAGCTGAAGACGAGCCTATGTTTGAACCCCGTTTATAATTATTTGTATCCCAATAGTTCACATTGAGACCAAATCTCCACTCTACCACGATACGAACACTTGACATAGATACATTTGCTGCTTGCTCAGCTGGGGAAAGTTTCATGTGTAATACCGAGAGCGTCACTCCAGGTTTACCAGTACAAGTAGTATCCCTCCTGCTTTCAGGACTTGCTTGCGATAGAAGTTATGAAGATTTGCTCAGGATGTAAAAGTCACTAAAGATAAAGATTCAAGACAAAGATGTTTGGCTTTCCAATGCGTATATTGTTAAGGCTTATTCTCTTCGTCAAGAGGCTTGCCCTTCTACTCTCGAAGATTCTAGAGGTCTTTATACCTCTATCCTCTCGCTCTTACAATTACTTCTATCTACGCTTTTCTCATGAGTTCCTCTAACTAACCTTCTCTTCGCACCAATACCCTTCCTGGCCTTCAACACTCTTTCGGACCTTCCGTATCGTTTCACTCAGATCTCTAACTCAGATGAATAGAACCCCTATTGACATCAGTTATTTGGACTGTTGTTGTCCGGACCGATTCTGTCCTTTCGATCTCTTTGCTTCCAGACGAATGGTATCCTTTCAATCGTGAGGGACATAAGAGGCTTCGTCAGCTAGGCACCAAATACAGGTACTTTTGTATCTACAGCCTCTCAACAGTCTTTGCATTATGGATAGCATGTGCTGGCAGCATATCGTTCCAATAGACACCTTTGATCGCTTATTAGTGGTGTGGTTGACTGCATGACAGCTCATCTGATTTCATTGGTTGCGAGTGATATTCTATGTAGTTTCAATGATGTCCAGGGATGGCGTTTGTACTATCCTGATGTGGCCATTGTCGAGTGATCGTTGGTGTCTCTGCTCCAATGGCCTTTGGTAATGTACAGCTTGTGGGGTGTAACACTACCTCCTCCCTTACAGAGTTCGTCTCTAAACGATCATACTAATCTGTTCTTCATTGCTTTGGTAAAAAAATGACCTCTTGTACCCAAAACCCAAAGTGCTCATTTTTCTCATTGGTGTAAGGACGTACACCCGTGAATGGCCTCGTATGAGAGTATATGTGTAGATACGATTGCAAACGGGAAATAAGCAATATAGATCAATTGTATGGTATGTAGGTAAGATAATCGCTAGCGTGCCAAAAGCACTTCGTGAGGTGATTATATATGAAGGGCGGTTATCCGGCCTCGGCAGCCAAGTGCGCTTGGGCGCCAAGTGCGCTTGAGAGCCAAGTGTGCTTGAGAGGGCCAAGTGCACCTGATACTGCCATTACATCATTCCCCTCTTTATCAGCAGACTTCCTTGGTGGTGACACATATATGCATACATGAAGAAAGGCAAGATAAGGTTCGTACACCTTCGTATGTATGCATAAGTCCCATGACCGATCGGTGCTATCAAGGTGGCCTCACGGTGGATCCGGTGCATGGGGCAATCCACCTCCAGTGGTAGGTGGTAAAACCCGTGCTGACACCATTTATACCGGGCCGAGATCCATAAGAAACAAAGTGATGAAAGAGAAGAGAAGAGAAGAGAAGGAAACGTCCAATTGACTCCGAATCCTCCAAGTCCACCTCCGAATCGAAGCCCCTCAAGTAGCTGGCCTTGTTCCAAGCAATTGATCTCCGTAGTGCTTGTTCGGTAATGCTCGGATCGGTAAATACCATTGGGCGACTTGCGGGAGTCTTTCGGCATCGTTATATCGTAGTTGACATGTGATATACCGGACGAAGTTATCATTGGTTGGCTTCCAACTAATTGATCGATCGTGCGTATATGATTTCTTTTGTTGTGCACGTGCGTGAACCTCATTTGAGAGTAAGGTGATCACGGCCGGTATCACATCTCTGCAGCAGTCAACTAGCATAATTGCATAATGTACTTATCTTGGTCATAGCTGCTGCTCTTAACAGCGTCTCAAATTCATATGATTTCTATGTCTCTGTACTTTCGTATATCCAACCACATGGCAGACCTCTTCGGTGATAGCCTCCGCTCTCGGCATTGATCATGTACATCTCACCGATTGGCTCCATGTTGACTCGTATATCAGTCATCTGGATTTGACTTTCCGTTGTCATTCTGCTTCACATCCAGTGGTAGTTGACTTGTGTCGGCCTCACTCGGCCCTCGATTGCAGTCATTATATGTCGACATGCATACGTACATGCCCATTCAAGTTGCGGTATCTAACTTGTAAGTATGCCATAAGGTCATACTCACAAGTAACCAAGTATGCTTCCGCTCCAGGCGTATCAAGGCAGCCATTATCCGGTTTCCATGCCTTCGACTTCCGAATCCACGAAGTAGTGGATTTGCATATGCCATGCCCTTCCGAATCTAACAGTACGGCGCGCACCTTAAACTCTAGCCTGATACGGTTAATCGCCACTATATGCGACGACATCAATCAATTATCGTCATGGCTTCGTTTGGTGCTCTCGGAGATAAAGGCCAATTGCAAGCATATTCTTTCGTTGATATATCTAATTCGTAAGCATTCCTTGTACAAGGTTATAGTTACGATGTAATTCGGTGCGTCCGCGCTCTCGGCTCTGAAGTTCCAAAGCGGTAGCCTTCTCATACGTCTATTAAGGATTGCAGTCGGTTCGTATTCCGCGCAGCTTGACATCTCGACAGCTGATTTAGCTGGCTCTCTGCCGCTAGCACTGATTGCGGTTGACACCATTGATCGTTGGTTGCAGTTGATTGTCCATTCGATACATTCGGTGATGAAGATTCACAGTCGCTGACGTACTTCGCAGCCGCTGATGTACTTCCTTATGTACACGTCCATTGTAGGCCTATAGAAGTTCCTAGAGACTAACTCAGCAGTTTTAAGTGCTCAAAAGTGATCGGCTCAAGGTTATCATGTAAGAGACTTATCACTTTAATGCGGAGAACATTGTCCGTAGGGACATATATTCTCCCCTCGTAGGTCAGAGCTCCAGCGACGACACTCCATTGGCTTTCGTCTTTGGTTTCAGCTGTAGCTTCGATTGTGTCCATTGGGTTATCGACTAACATACCCGAGATGTCGACCGCCAATGGATCAGTAGCCAGGGTCTTCTTAATTGCCGGTAGGAGGTCATCGTAGGGTTCAATTGTCAGGGTTGCCCAGAGCTTCTCATAGCCGATCTCGTAATCGGGCCATACCAATAAGATCTCATTGACTGTGAGGTACTCGATAGTGAAGTCGTAGGTGAGGCCAAGTACGCCTGTGAGCCAAGTGCACTTATGAGGCCAAGTGCACTTGACGTCTGCAGCATGATAGGTTAGTGTTCCAGTACTTCTGGTGTGGATTTCATCGTAGTAGCAGTTTCTCGGTTTCCAGAATGGTTATTCCCCTCTTTTGAGATCTGTGCTCCATCGACGACTAAATGCGGTGTCGATTCTCATCGATCCCCATCGATGTTCTCGTTAAAAGGCGGTTTAGATTGCTATTGTGGCTTTCGCTTCTGTATCTGCATTCAATTGCAAGTCTCGCAGAATCTCTTATGAAGTAAGTGTTTCTTAAAGAAGGATAGACTCAAACGTAACCATGTATCACCATATCCGCAAGTCGCACTCTGCACTCGGGAAATCTGCATTCAGCGGCTCTCCTGTGGCTCAATAAGTGCAATCCGCATAGCAGCTGTTTCGCTTCTTGATTGTACTTACGTTGAGAGCTTGGTAGTCAACTTCAGAGTTTCAAGCCACGGTCCTTCTTCTTTGCAAAATATTGGCACTGCCGCTGGTGATGATGACTGCTGGATGACACCATTGACCGGGTTTGTCTCGATGTAGGTCTTTAGAGTTCTTGATTCAACCTCCGACAGGTTATAGATACACCCATATGGTAGCTCGCGCTTGGGATCGATCACATGGTCAATTGACCGGTACGGTGGCAGCATCTGCCTTTACCAAAAACCTTCACGAATTCCTGATACTTGGTGGGGATATGGCAACCGTCGTCTGTAGGCCCCATTTCACGCGCCGCAGATCAATTTATACTCACTAGCTTTGTGCTCGTAATCTTGAGATGGAAGCGAAGGTTGGAATCCAGGAGCTCTTGTCATAACGAGTTATGCTCGATGGGAACCTCCACTGTCCAGTACTCCCTTCGTGACTCGGCGAGCCGGTAGCAGTCATTCAAGCACCAACAAGTAACGCTTCTGCCGCAACTACCGCTGCTGCTCCTGCTCACACATCCAGCTCCAGGGGCTTCTCCCATATGTATGGTGCCTTCCATGGAAGCTCCCAGCTACCCTGTGCAATCGCCAATACGTATGGCAAATGCCTCGAGAATCTCGTCGCCAGCAATGAGACTCCCGATTGTGGCGGCTCCAAGCAGATATATGTCTGAAACTCTACCCTCCGTCTGTGGAGTCTACGACGTCACCTGGGTGGCCGCCAGGAGTGCCACAGGCTAATTTGAGTCTGCGATCTTTAACCTGTTTCTCCGCTAGGTGTCCACAGGGCTAGAAGTTGACTGAACTTGCCAGTCGACCTCAGCAGATCGTATGCCATAGATATGACCAGCACCTCCGATTCGTCAACTGAAGGGCTATCATATTCACCTATATATAAAAGGATAACCATTTGCGCAATCCTGATTAGGGATATGGAGGAGAGGATGCGTCCATTCCCGCTAGGGGATACGATGACATTGATGTGTATCCATTCCCACTAGGGGATACAGTGACTTGATATGCATCCATTCCCGCTAGGGGATACGATTACTTGATGTGTGAATTTGTTCGTGTTTCGTAAAGTCGCACAATGGGATATCGGCTTGATTTGCTTAACACATTAGAATATTTGGGGTTAACTTCCCACTCTGAGCTGCTTCATCATCTGCGATTGCAGTTCCACTATCAGGGTCTTGAACTCTGCCCGTCAGTTGTCTTTCTCCTTAAGTGCATTTCCGTGCTCGTGTAATCGTTCTCCGTAAGTACACTTCCGTGCTTGTATAATCGTTCTGCATAGGTGTACTTCGGTGCAATACTGATACTCTGTAAGTGAGCTTGCAGCTTCATTCGTGGATGCTAACACGTCATAGGTGCGCTTCGGAGCTTCCGCTCAGATCGGAGGGAGGCAATGGTCAAGTACACTTCAGATCAAAAGAAGATAATCGTCAAGTGCGCTTGATTGATCGCGTGTATCGTCGGTGATCATATAGTAGATGTCGACGAAGGCTTCGCTAACACTTCGAACTTCTCAATAGGTTGCCATCGATAGTTTGTACGTATGCGATTGATCTTGTCGAACGTGTTTCAAGGACCTCTTGGTGGTGGCCATCAGGCCCATCAAGAGTGTATCAGGGTCGATTGACATTGGAATCGTCTTAGAATTGATACCTCGCGATGATAATCTGAATGGGTTCTGAGTAGTGATACGTTTCTTCGGGGTCAATTGAACTCCGAATTATCTCTGATTCGTCATGAACTTCCATTCGTATGCGATAGATCTCGGTAGACATGTTTCGAGATCTTTTCCGCAGTGGCGATAAGGGCCAGTAATACATTTCTTGGGATCGATAGACCCCAGAATTGTCTCTGCTACCGTCAATTAACTCGATTGAAGGGTATACGTATCAAACTTCGATACTTATAGGTCGTGAGAGTATGTGTGTGAGCATATAACGATCGTGGTCGGTAATACGACTTCTTCGAATCGATTGACCTCTGAATCACCTAGGAATGGTCTCTGCAGTAGTCAATTGATTCGATACAGGAAGAACGATGCCTGTAGATCTCGAAAATGAGGTGTTGCGATTCGTTCGAACTTATCATGTGGAGTAGGTGACACCACACTCAGGGCCAATTGACTTCAGAATCATCTCTGCGGCAGTCAATTGACTCGATTGAAGTTTATACATATCCTGATTTCATTAATCTAGTGATGATACTCGTTGTAGGTCGAGAATAGGTGTAATGGCGGTGCCAGGGGCACTTGGCCTTTGAAGGTGTACTTGGCTTCCAAGTGCACTTGGCCCTCGCAGGTGCACTTGGCCTTCCCAAGTGCAATTGGCTGCCGAGGCCGGGTAACTGCCCTTCATATATAATTACCTTGCGAAGTGCTTTTCGCAAGCTAGTGATTATCTTACCTACATACCGTACAATTGATCTATATTGCTTATTTTCCCGTTTGCAACCGTATCTACACATATACTCTCATACGAGGCCGTACACGGGCGTACGTCCTTACACTATAATCGCTTTTCAGTCACCAGATACGTTTCGCTCATGGCATTGCGTGATTTCTTTACTTTTCAACGCATCACGACACGTCGTAACCTCTGCCTCCGAGAACTATCACTAGCTTGTCGATACAAGATAAGTTATCATCCGATTGAGTTGATTGACGGTAGTAGGGACCATTCCGAGACAATTTACATGTCAATTGGCCTTGAAAATGACGTGTCACCTGACCTGATAGGCACTCCTGAAAACTTGAAAACCCTATTCTCGACCTACAATGAGTATCATCACTAGAACGTTGAATCGGGATAAGTATACCTGTCAATCGAGTCAATTGACTACTGCAGAAATCATTCCTAGCTGATTCGGAGGTCATTCGACTCGAAGAGTCGCATCACCGACCGCGATCGTTACAAGTTCACACACATATGTTCACGACCTACAAGTATCGAAGTTCGATAAGTATACCTAAATTAAGTTAATTGACAGTAGCAGAGACGATTCGGAGGTCAATTGACTCTGAAGAAACGCATCACCGAGAATGATAGTCAACGCCGAGAAGATCTTGAGAATATGTTAACAAGATCCATCGCATACGAACAGATAATCGAGACGGTGTAATGGCGGTGCCAGGTGCACTTTGCTCCCAAGTGCACTTGGCCCTCCCAAGCGCACTTGGCTGCCGAGGCCGGGTAACCGCCCTTCATATATAATCACCTCGCGAAGTGCTTTTGGCACGCTAGCGATTATCTTACCTACATACTGTACAATTGATATCTTTATCACTTATTCCCGTTTGCAACCGTATCTACGCATATCCATCCATACGAGGACATACGTCCTTACACTATAATCGCTTTTCAGGCACCAGATACGTTTCGCTCACGGGATTTCGTGATTTCTTTACTTTTTCGAC
>MU122118.1:504428-613321 GCA_014904905.1 Wilcoxina mikolae CBS 423.85
CGTCGCGACACGCCGTAACCTCCGCGTCCGAGAACTATCGCTAGACTGTCGATACAAGATAAGTAATCATCCAATTGAGTTGATTGACGATAGTAGGGACGATTCCGAGATGATTTAGATGTCAATCAGCCTCGAAGAGACGCGTCACCTGCCATGATAGGCACTCCTGAAAACTTGAAAACCCTATTCTCGACCTACAACGAGTATCATCACTAGATTGATGAAATCAGGATATGTATACCCTTCAATCGAGTCAATTGTCTACTACAGAGATCATTCCGAGGCGATTCGGAGGTCAATCGATTCGAAGAATCACATCACCGACCGCGATCGTTATACATTCACACACATACTCTCACGACCTATAAGTAGACGATTCGGGGGTCAGTCGATCCCGAGAAACGCGTCACCGGCCCGTATGGCCACTGCTGAGGAGACCTCGAAACACGTTTAACGAGATCCATCGCATACGAACGGATGATCGAGACGAATCGAATCTAATCGAGCATGAAGTGCTAGCGAACCTTCATCAACGACACTCGCATGTCGACTAATTGGTTCTTCGATACCTCCTTCCCAACGCGTCACTACTCGGAACCCATACAGATTACCATCGCTAGGGTGATGATTCGAGATAAGTATTCCGTCTATTGGAGTTGATTGACGTGAGCAGAGCCAATTCCGAAACGATTCGGAGGTCAATCGACCCTGATACACTCGTGATCGGCCTGATGGCCACACTCGAGAAGACCTCGAAAACACGTTCGACGAGATCAATCACATACGTACGAACGATCGATGGCAACCTATTAGGCAGCTCGAAGTGCTAGCGAATCCATCATCGACGATACCGTTATACGCGTCGATTCATCGGTTCTACGATAGTTACCCCCGGTTCATTGACGATCGAGCCTGGCGAGAAGTCACCGACGATAAACGCGTTAGATCAAGCGCACTTGAAGATTACGTTCCTACGATCTGAGCGGAAGCTCCGAAGCGCACCTACAAGCGTCAGCATTGCACAGAAGAAGTGCACTTACGGAGAAAGACTATCGATGGGCAGAGTTCAAGACCCTGATAGTGGAGCTGCAACCGCAGATCATGAAGCAGCTCAGAGTGGGAAGTTTAACCCCTGAATTTTCTAAAGTGTCAAGCAGGTCAAAGCCGATACTCTATTGTGCGATTCTACGAGACGAATGAACAAGTACGAAAACGCGAACAAAATCACACCTAAAGTCATCGTATCCCCTAGCGGGAATGGATGCACATAAAGTCATCGTATCCCCTAGCGGGAATGGATGCACATAAAGTCATCGTATCCCCTAGCGGGAATGGGTGCACTCCAAAGTCGTCGTATCCCCTAGCGGGAACGGACGCATCCTCTCCTCCATATCCCTGATCAGGATTGGGCAAATGGTTATCCTTTTGTATATAGGAGAATATGATAGCCCTTCGGTTGACGAACCGGAGGTGCTGGTCGTGCCTATGGCATGTGACCTTGTTCTAGGCTTGCATTGTTCAAGCTATGAACCCTGAGGTCGACTGGACATCCGGTCGACTTCTAGCCCTGCGGACCCCTAGCGGAGAAAACAGGTTAAAGGCCGCGGACTCAAATGAGCCCGTGGCACCATCGGCGGCCACCCAGGTGACGTCGGAGACTCCAAAAGCGGAGGGCGGGGTTCCAGTCATACATCTGCTTGGAGCCACCGCATTCGAGGATCTCATAGCTAGCGACGAGGTTCTCAAGGCATTCGCCATACGTATTGGCGATTGCACAGGGTTGCTGGGAGCTCCATGGAAGGCACCACACATGTGGGAGAAGCCCCTGGAGCTGGATGCGCGAGCAGCAGCAGCGGCGGTAGTTGCGGCAGAAGAGTTACCAACAATGCGGGGCTTGAATGACTGCTACCGGCTCGCCGAGTCAAGAAGGGAGTTCGCCGGCTGCGGTGCCTTGGTTCCATCGTGGACGGCCGTTAGACCCGTGGCTCCTGGTTTCCGCGACACTTCCGCTTCCATTCCTCATATGAGCACAAAGCTAACGAGTACAGATGGAGCTTCGGCGCCTGAAATAGGTGCCTACAGACGACGGCGGCCATATCCCCGCCAAGTATCAGGAATTCGTGGAGGTCTTTAGTCAAGGCAGACGCTGCCACCGCACCGGTAAATTGACCATGTGATCGACCCCGGACACAAGCTGCCATATGGGCGTACCTATTACCTGTCGGAGGTTGAGTCAAGAACTCTAAAGGCCTACATCGAGACAAACCTGGCCAATGGTTTTACCCAGCGGCCATCATCACCGACGCCGATATTTTTGCAAAGAAGGACGGCGGCTTGAAATTCTGAAGTTGACTACCGAGCTCTCAACGCGGGCACAATCAAGAATCGAAACGGCTGCTAGGCGGATGGCACTTATTGAGCCACGGGAGAGCCGCGGAATGCAGATTTCTCGAGTGCAGAGTGCAACTTGCCGATATGGCGATACAAGGTTACGTTTAAGTCTATCCTTTCTTTAAGAAACACTTACTTTATAAGAGATTCTGCGAGACTTGCAATTGAATGCAGATATAGAAGCACGAAGCCAATGGCAATCGAAACCGTCTTATCAACGAGAAAATCGATGGGAATCGATGAGAATCGACACCGCATTTAGTCGTCGACGGAGCACCGACCTCAAAAGAGGGGAATGATCGTTACGGAAACCGAGAAACCGCTACTTCAAACGAATTCCGCACCGCAAATGCTGGAATGACTCACCATTACCACCGCAACGTTAACCCATCATGCTGCAGACGTCAAGTGCACCTGGCCTCGCAAGCGCACTTGGCCTCATAAGTGCACCTGGCTCGCAGGCGCACTTGGCCTCATGAGCGCACTTGGCCTCGCCTACGACTTCACTATCGAGCACCTGGAAGGCACAAAAAACCACGTCGAGACGGCCCGATCATGAGATCGGCTACGAGAAGCCTGTCGGATGGCTCTTGGCGACCCTGACAGTTGAACCCTACGATAACCTTCTACCGGCGATTAAGAAGGCCCTGGCTACTGACCCATTGGCGGTCGACGTCTCGGGTATGCTAGTCGATAACCCAATGGCCACAGCCGAAGCCGAAGACGAGAGACAATTAAGTGCCGTCGCTGGAGCTCTGACCTACGAGGGGAGGATATATGTCCCTGCGGAAGATGCTCTCCGCGGTCAAGTGATAAGTCTTTTCATGACAACCCTGAGCCGGTCACTTTGGAGCTCTTAAAACTGCTGAGTTAGTCTCTAGGGATTCTATTGGCCTACGATGGACGCGTATATAAGGAAGCACGTCAGCGGCTGCGAAGTAAGTCAACGAGATCAAGTACAAGTGTACCGAGAAGCCTGGGAGCGAACGAGAAGTCACTGGCTACGCTACTGGTGTTCATCACCGAATCGGAAGCACCACCGAATGCATCAAATGCACAATCAGCTGCGCGGAATGCGAACCGGCTGCATTCCTTAATGGACGTATGAGAAGGCTACCGCGCTGGACCTTCAGAGCCGAGAGCGCGAACACACCGAATTACATGGTAACTATGACCTTGTACGGAATGCTTACGAATTAGATATATCAACGAACGAATTTGCTCTGCAATCGAGGGCCGAACGAGGCCGACTCAGGTCAACCACCACTGGATCTGAAGCAGAATGGCAACGGAAAGTCGGATCCCGATTACCGATATACGAGTCAACTTGAAGCCAATCGGCGAGACGCAAGATCAGGCTGTCACCGATGAGATCAGCCGTGTGCTTGGATATACGGAAGCACAGAGACATGGAATTAGAGGAATCATACGAATTCGAAAGCTCTCAAGAGCAGCAGCTATGACCAAGATAAGTACATCATGCAATTTTGCTAGTTGACTGCTGCAGCGATGCGATACCGGCCGCGATGGCCTTGCCCCTCAGATGACATTCACGAACGCGTTCAACGAAAGAAATCGTATATACCATCGATCGATTAGTCGGAAGTTGAGTCCGGCATATTACGTGTCAACTACGATATATCGATGCCGAATGGCGCCCGCATGTCGGCCAATGGCATTTACCGATTCGAGCACCACCGAGCTAGCACTATGGGGATCAATTGCTTGGATTCGGAGAAAGTGGAAGTCCACTTGGATATTCGGAACCATGGACTTGCAAGCCTGCTAGAGCGGCTTCGACTCGGAGGTGGACTTGGAGGAATCAGGGTCAATTGGACGTTTCCTTCTCTTCTCCTTCTCTTCTTATGGATTTCGGCCCGGTACAAATGGCGTCGGCACGGGTTTTACCACCTACCACTGGAGGTGGATTTCCCCGTGCACCGAATCCGCCGTGAGGCCGCCGTGATGGCACCGATCGGTCGCGGGCCTTATGCAGTCGTACGAAGGCGTACGCATCTTATCTTGTCTTTCTTAATGTATATATGCTGCAGCCCAGGAGGTCTGCTGATAAAGAGGGGGATGATGTAATGGCGGTGCCAGGTGCACTTGGCTCCCAAGTGCACTTGGCCCTCCCAGGCGCACTTGGCTCTCAAGCGCACTTGGCTCCCAAGCGCACTTGGCCTTCCCAAGTGCACTTGGTTGCCGAGGCCGGGTAACCGCCCTTCATATATAATCACCTCGCGAAGTGCTTTTGGCACGCTAGCGATTATCTTACCTACATACTGTACAATTGATATCTTTATCACTTATTCCCGTTTGCAACCGTATCTACGCATATCCATCCATACGAGGACGTACGTCCTTACAGACGGATCGAACATAATCGAGCATAAAGAGTCATTTCCGAGACAATTCGGAGACTTCGAAACACGTTTCGACGTGATCAATCGCATACGTACGAACGATCGATGACAACCTATTGAGCAGCTCGAAGTACTAGCGAAGCCTTCATCGACATTTACTATACGCGTCGATTCATTGGTTCTACGATAGTTACCCCTGCCAGTTCATTGACGATCGAGCCTGACGAGAAGTCACCGAAGATAAACGCGTTCGATCAACGTCAGCATTGCACGGATGTTCTTTTACGGAGAAAGTCAACTGACAGGCAGAGTTCAAGACCCTGATAGTGGAGCTGCAATCACAGATTATGAAGCAACTCAGAGTGGGAAGTTCAACCCCTGTATTTTCTAAACTGTCAAGCAGGTCAAAGCCGATACTCTATTGTGCGATTCTACGAGACTGATGAGCAAGTACGAAAAGCGAACAAAATCACCTCAAGTCGTCATATCCCCCAATGGGAATGGACGTATTCTCTCCTCCATATCCCTGATCAGGATTGGGCAATTGGTTATCCTTTTGTATATAGGAGAATAAACGTCATTTATGTTGTCGACAATCGCAATCGGATGAGACACGCATGCTATTTGCAGAATGTGTCCCTCAGTGCAGTGACGGTAGCCTTCGGTTGACGAATCGGAAGTGCTGGTCGTGCCCATGACATATGACCTGATTCTGTAGACTTGCCTTGCTTCAAGGCTAGGAACTCTGAGGTCGACTGTCAAGTCCAGTTGACTTCTAGCTGTGCAGACCCCAAGCGGCGAGGCAAGTACAGCGGCAGCCACCACCCAGGTGACGTCGAAACCTCCACAGATATCTGACAAGCTTCGGTCGCCGGAGGGTGGTGAAGTAATTAAGTCTCCTGACATCTGCCCGGAGCCACCGCATTCGAGAGTCTCTTAGCTAGTGACGAGATTCTCGTGGAATTCGTCATACATCTTGGCGATTGCACAGAGTTGCTGTGAGGTTCCATGGAAGGCATCACCACCAATAGTGAGAAGGTACCTGGAGCTGGACAAGCGAGCAGGAGCAGCAGCGGTAGTTGCAGCAGAAGAGTTACTTTGCTCGTACTTGAATGACTGCTACTGACTCACTGAGCCACGAAGGGAGGAGGCGCGCCACGGTCATTTGTTCCATTGTATCTGGGCCGGCTGGTACCGCTACTCCCGGGAATTCCTACCCTCCATCAGACGAAGGTGAACATACAGCTAACGAGTATAGATGAGCTTCGGCACCTGAAATGGTGCCAACAGACGATGATGGCCATACCCCCGCCAAGTATCAGGAATTCGTGGAGGTCTTTAGTCAAGTCAGACACGCTGCCACCGCACCGGTCAAATGACCATGCGATCAACCCCGGACACATGCCATATGGGCGTATCTATTACCTGTCGGAGGTTGAGTCAAGAACTCTAAAAGCCTACATCGAGACAAACCGGGCCAATGGCTTTATCCAGCGGCCATCATCACCGGCACCGATATTTTGCAAAGAAGAAGGACGGCGATTTGAAATTCTGAAGTTGACTACCGAGCTCTCATCACGAGCACAATCAAGAATCGGTACTCCATTCCATTGATCTCGAAGATGCGTGACCATGTTAGCAGCGATGATATACGGCTGCTGGGTGGATGGCACTTATTGAGCCACGGGAGAGCCGTGGAATGCAGATTATTGAGTGCAGAGTGCAACTTACCGATATGGCGATACAAGGTTACGTTTTAAGTCTTTCCTTTTCTTTAAGAAATACTTACTTAATAAGAGATTCTGCGAAACTTGCAATTGAATGCAGATACAGAAGCCCGAAGCCCTAATAGCAATCGAAAGCATCATATCAACGAGAAAATCGATGGGAATCGATGAGAATCGATACCGCAGTTAGTCGTCGATGGAGCACTGACCTCAAAAGCGGGGAATAACCGTTCCGGAATCAGAGAAACCACTACTACGATGAAATTCGAACCAGAAGTGCTGGAACGTTAACCCATCATGCTGCAGACGTCAAGCGCACTTGGCGTCGTGAGTGTACTTGGCTCACAGGTGCGCTGGAAGTCAATGAGACCTTATTGGCGTACGACTTCACTATCTAGCACCTGGAAGGCACAAACGACCCCGCCGATGGCCCAATTATGAGATCGGCTACGAGAAGCCTGTTGGACAGCTCTTGACGACCCTGATAGTTGAACCCTACGAGCACCTCCTACCGGCAATTAAGAAGGCCCAGGCTACTGACCCATTGTTGGTCGACGTCTCGGATAAGCTAGTCGATAACCCAATGGCCACAGCCAAAGCCACAGTCGAAGCCAAAGCCAAAGCCAAAGACGAGAACCAATTGAGTGTCGTCGCTGGAGTTCCGACCTACGAGGGGAGAATATATGTCCCTGCGGAGATGTACTCTGCGGTAAAGTGATAAGTCTCTTTCATAACCCTGAACCGGTCACTTTGGAGCTCTTAAAACTGCCGAGCTAGTCTCTAGGGATTTCTATTGGCCTACGATGGACGCGTACATAAGAAAGTACGCCAGTGGCTGCGAATCTCTGGTTACGATGCTGGTCTTCACCACCTGCTAGCGGCAGAGAGCCAGCCAAATCGGCAGTTGAGATGTCAAGCTGCACGCAATGCAAACCGGCTGCAATCCTTAATGGACGTATGAGAAGGCTACCCCGTTGGACCTTCTGAGCCGAGAGCGCGAACACACCGAATTACTTGGTAACTATGACCTTATAAGGAACGCTTACGAATTAGATATATCAACGAATGAATATGCTCTGCAATTGGCCTTTATCTCCGAGTGCACCAAATGAAGCAATGACGATAATCGATTGACGTCGCCACAGATAGTGGTGATTAACCGTATCAGGCTAGATTTCACGGTGTGTACCCTGTAGCTAGGCTCGGAAGGTCATGACGTTTGCAAAACGACTACTTTCGTGGATTTGGAAGTCGAAGGCATGTGAATCGGATAATGGATGCCTTGATACACCTGGAGCGGAAGCATACTTGGTTACTTTGTGAGTACGACCATATGGCACACTTACAAGTTAGATACCGCAACTCGAGCGAGCATGACGAATACATGTCCATATATTACTGCAATCGAGGGCCGAATGAGGCCGACACAATTCAACCAATCTGAAGCAGAATGACAACAGAAAGTCGAATCCAGATGACCGATATACGAGTCAACTTAGAGCCAATCAATGAGACGCACGAACAGGCTATCGCCGATGAGGTCTGCCATGTGCTTGGATATACAAAAGCACAGAGACATTGAATTGGAGAAATCATACGAATCTGAGGGCTCTCAAGAGTAGCAGCTACAATCAAGATAAGTACATGATGCAATGATGTTAGTTTACTGCTGCAGCGATGCGATACCGGCCGCAATGGCCTTGCCCCTGAGATGACGTTCACGAACGTATTCAACCAGAGAAATCGTATACGAACGATTAATCGATTGATTAGTCGGAAGTCAAGTCCAGCATATCACGTGTCAACTACGATATATCGATGCTAAATGGCACAGGCAAGTCGGCCAATAGCATTACCGATTCGAGCATCACCGAGCAACCACTACGGAGATCAATTGCTTGGAATGAGGCCGGCTGCCGAAGCGGTTTCGCTTCAGGGGTGGACTTGGAGGATCTAGGGTCAATTGGACGTTTCCTTCTCTTCTCTTCGTTTCTTATAGATCTCGGTCTGGTATAAATGCCGTCGGCACGGGTTTTACCATCGCCACTGGAGGTGGAGCTTTCCCTTGCACCAGATCTGCCTTGAGGCAACTGTGATGGCACCGATTGGCTGCGGGACTTTTGCAGGTGTATAAAGGCGTACGCACCTTATATTGTCTTTCTTATATCTATATATATATATGCTGCAGCCCAGGAGGACTGCGGATAGAGAGGGGGATGATGTAATGGCGATGCCAGGTGCACTTGGCTGCCGAGGCCGGGTAACTACCCTTTATATATAATCACCTCGCAAAGTGCTTTTGGCACGCTAGCAATTATTTTACCTACATACCGTACAATTGATATATATTGCTTATTTTCCCGTTTGCAACCGTATCTTCATGTATACTGTCATACCAGGCCGTACACGGGCGTACGTCCTTACACTATAATCGCTTTTCAGTCACCAGATACGTTTGGCTCACGGGATTTCGTGATTTCTTTCCTTTTTCGACGCATCAGACCTACACCAAGAACTATCGTTAGATTGTCGATACAAGGTAAGTAATCATCCAATTGAGTTGATTGATGGTAGTAGGGATGATTCCGAGATGATTTAGATGCCAATCAGGCCTGAGAGACGCGTCACCTGCCATGATAGCAACTCCTGAGAACTTGAAAGCTCTCTTCTCGACCTACAACGAGTATCATCACTAGAACGGCGATTCAGGATAAGTATACCTGTCAATCGAGTCAATTGAGTACTGCAGAGACTATTCCGAGACGATTCGAAGAGTCGCATCACTGACCACGATCGTTATACTTCACACACATACCCTCACGACCTATAAGTATCGAAGCTTGATAAGTACACCTAAATTAAGGTAATTGACGATGGCAGCGACGAATCGGAGATAATTTGGAGGTCAATTGACTCTGAAGAAATGCATTACCAACAACGATAGTCAACGCCGAGAAGATCTTGAAAACAGGTTCAACAAGATCCATCACATGCGAACGGATGATCGAGACGAATCGAACCTTCATCAATGTCACTACTCGGAACCCATACAGATTCATCACTAGGGTGATGAATTGAGATAGGTATTCTGTCTATTGGAGTTGATTGACGTGAACAGAGCCATTTGCGAAACGATTCGGAGGTCAATCGACCCTGATACACTCGTCATCGGCCTGATGGCTACACCCGAGAAGATCTCGAAAACACGTTCGACGAGATCAATCACATACGTACGAATGATCGATGGCAACCCATTGGTCAGCTCAAAGTGCTAGCAAAGCCTTCGTCGACAATACCATTATACGTATCGATTCATCAGTTCTACAATAGTTACCTCCGGTTTATTGACCATCGAGCCTGGTGAGAAGTCACCGATGTTAAACGCGTTCGATCAAGCGCACTTGAAGATTTCCTTCCTACGATCTGAGCGGAAGCTCTGAAGCACACTTGACGATTACCTTCCTACGATCTAAGCGGAAGCTCCGAAGTGCACCTATGAGTATCAGCATTGCACGGAAGTGCACCTACGCAGAACGATTACACAAGCACGGAAGTGCATTTACGGAGAAAGACAACCAATGGATAGAGTCCAAGACCATGATAGTAGAGCTGCGGTCGCAGATCGTGAAACAGCTCTGAGTGGAAAGTTTAACCCCTGAAAGTTCTAAAGCGTCAAGCAGATCAAAGCTGATACTCCATTGTGCGATTTTACGAGACAGATAAGCAAGTGCGAAACGCGAACAAAATCACACATCAAGTTATTGTATCCCCTAGAGGAAATGGATGCACATCAATGTCGTCGTATCCCCTAGCGGGAATGGACGCATCCTCTCCTCCATATTCCTGATCACGATTGGGCAAATGCTTATCCTTTTGTATATAGGAGAATATGATAGCCTTCAGTTGACGAACCGGAGGTGCTGGTCATACCTATAGCATACGAACTGATGAGGTCGACTGGACGTCCGGTCGACTTCTAGCCCTGTGGACCTCTAGCACAGAAACAGATTAAAGGCTGCGGATTCAAATGAGCCTGTGGCACTCCCGGCGGCCACCCAGGTGATGTCGTAGACTCCACAGATGGAGGGCGAGGTTCCAGATATATATCTGCTTGGAGCCGCTGCATTCGGGAGTCTCATAGCTAGCGACGAGATTCTCGAGGCATTCGTCAGACGACTTGGCGATTGCACAGGGTTGCTGGGAGCTCCATGGAAGGCACCACACATGTGGGAGAAGCCCCTGGAGCTGGATGCGCGAGCAGGAGCAGCGGCAGTAGTTGCAGCAGAAGAGTTACTTTGCTGGTACTTGAATGACTGCTACCGGCTTGCCAAGTCAAAAAGGGAGTTCACTGGCTGCGGTGCTTTGGTTTCGTTGTGGACGGCCATTAGACCCGTGGCTCCTGATTTCTGCGACACTTCCGCTTCCATCTCAAGATTAAGAGCACAACAGCTAACGAGTATAGATGGAGCTTCAGTACCTGAAATGGTGCCTACAGACGACGGCGGCCATGCCATATCCCCGCCAAGTATCAGGAATTCATGAAGGTCTTTAGTCAAGGCAGAGGTTGCCACCACACCAGTCAATTGATCAAGCGATCGACCCCGGGCACAAGCTGCCATATGGGCGTACCGATTACCTGTCGGAGGTTGAGTCAAGAACTCTACAGGCCAAGATCGAGACAAACTTGATCAATGGTATCATCCAGCGGTCATTATCACCAGTGCCAGCAACAATATTTTTGCAAAGAATAAGCACGGTGACTTGAAATTCTGAAGTTGACTACCAAGCACTGAATGCGAGTACAATCAAGAATCGGTACCCCTTTCCATTGATCTCGGAGATCTTTCACCATGTTGGCAGTGACCATAAACGGCTGTTGAGCAGATGGCACTTATTGAGCGAAGGGTGAGCTGCAGAATGCAAATTTTACGAGTGCAGAGTGGAACTTGCCGATATGGCGATACAAGGTTACATTGAAGTCTATCCTTTTTTTAAGAAACACTTACTTTATAAGAGATTCTGCATGACTTGCAATTGAATGCAGATACAGAAGCACGAAGCCCCAATGGCAATCGAAACCGCTCTTTAACGAGAAAATCAATGGGAATCGATGAACATTGACACCACATTTAGTCGTTGACGGAGCACCGACCTCAAAAGAGGGGAATGATCATTCCGAAATCTGAGAAACTACTACTACGATGAAAATCCGTACCAGAAGTGCTGGAACGTTAGCCCATCATCATGCAGACGTTAAGTACACCTGGCCCCCTACGTGCACTTGGCCTCGTAAGTGTACTTGGCTCGCAGGTATACTTGGCCTCGCCTACGACATCACTATCGAGGGCTGGAAGTCAATGAGATCTTATTGCCGTATGACTTCACTACCGAGCACCTGGAAGGCACAAACAAAATCCCGCCGTCGAGATGACCTGATTATGAGATCTGCTACGAGAAGCCTATCGGACGGCTCATGGCGACCCTGACAGTTGAACCCTACGATAACCTCCTACCAGCGATTAAGAAGACCCTGGCTACTGACCCATTGGCAGTCGACATCTCTGGTATGCTAGTCGATAACCCAATGGCCACAGCCGAAGCCGAAGACAAGAGACAATGGAGCGTCGTCACTGGATCTCTAACCTACGAGGGGAGGATATATGTCTCTGCAGACGATGTTCTCCGCTGTAAAGTGATAAGTCTCTTTTATGACAACCCTGAGCCGGTCACTTTGGAGCTCTTCAAACTGCTAAGTTGGTCTCTAGGGATTTCTATAGGCCTATGATGGATACGTACATAAGGAAGTACGTCAGCAGCTGCGAACCAAGTCAACGAGATCAAGTGCAAGTGCACCGAGAAGGCTGGGAGCAAACGAGAAGTCAATGGCTACCCTACTGGTCTTCATCACCGAATCGGAAGCACCACCGAATGCATTGAATGCACAATCAGCTGCAACCGACTGCAATCCTTAAAGGATGTATGAGAAGCAGCCGAGGGTCAGTCAAATCAGCAGTCGATATACCAAGCTATGCGAATGTGAACCGGCTGCAATCCTTAATGGACGAATCAGAAAGCTACCGCATTGGAGCTTCGGAGCCGAGAGCGCGGATGTACCGAATTACAGGGTAACTATAACCTGTATGGAATGCTTACCAATTAGATATATCAACGAACGAATATGCTGGCCTTTATCTCCGAGAGCACCAAACGAAGCCATGATGATAATCGATTGACATCGCCGCAGATGGTGGTGATTAACTGTATCAGGCTAGATTTTAGGGTGTGTGCCCTACACCTGGCTCGGAAGGGCATGACGTGTGCAAACCCACTACTTTCGTAGATTTAGAAGTCGAAGGTACAGAAGTCGGAGAATGGCTGCCTTGATGCACCTGAAGTATACTTGGTTACTTTGTAAGTACGACCATATGGCACACATACGAGTTAGATACCGCAACTCGAACGAACATGACGAATACATGTCTATATATGACCGCAATCGGGGGCCGAACGAGGCCGACACAAGTCAACCAATCCTAAGCAGAATAACATCGGGAAGTCGAAGCCCGATTACCAATATACGAGTCAACTTGGAGCCAATCGATGAGGTCTGCTGTGTGCTTGAATATACAACAGCAGATACATGGAATTGGAGAATCATACGAATCCGAGGACTCTCAAGAGCAGCAGCTATGATCAAGATAAGTACATCATGCAATTATGGTAGTTGACTGCTGCAGCGATGTGATACCGGCGATGATGGCCTAGATCCTCAGATGACGTTCACAAATGCATTCAACGAAAGAAATTGTATACTATCAATCGATTAGTTGGAAGTCGAGGTCAGCATATTTCAGTGCTGGGGGATAAAAGCCATGTTTAACCTACGCTGCAATGATGACTTCGTCCAGCATATCACGTGTCAACTACAATATATCGATGCCGAATGACACCGGCAAGTCGGCCAATGGCATTTACAGATTCGAGCACCACCGAACTAGCACTACAGAGATCAATTGCTTGGATTCGGAGAAAACTGGATGTCCACTCGGATATTCGGAACCATGGACTTGCAAACCTGCTGAAGGAGTAGGCTTGGAGACTTGCTGCTGGAACGACCTCGATTCGGAGGTGGGCTTGAAGGATTCAGAGTCAATTGGACGTTTTCTTCTCTTCTCTTTCTTTCTTCTCTTCATTTCTTATGGATCTCGGCCTGGTATAAATGGTGTCGGCACGGGTTTTACCATCGCCACTAGAGGTGGAGTTTCCCCGTGTACCGGATCTGCTGTGAGGCCGCCATGATGGCACCGATTGGTCGTGGGACTTATACAGTCGTACGAAGGTGTACGCACCATATCTTGTCTTTCTTCATTCATATATGTGTTGCAGTCCAGGAGGTCTGCTGATAAAGAGGGGGATAATGTAATGGCGGTGCCAGGTGCACTTGGCTCTCCATCGCACTTGGCTCTCAAGTGCACTTGGCCTTTCCAAGTACACTTGGCTGCCAAGGCCAGGTAACAGCCCTTCATATATAATCACCTCGTGAAGTGCTTTTGGCACGCTAGTGATTATCTTACCTACATACTGTACAATTGATCCATATTGCTTATTTTCCCGTTTGCAACCGTATCTTCATGTATACTATCATACCAGGCCGTACACGAGCGTACGTCCTTACAGGGGTGCACCTTCGAAATAACGTCTCCATTCTTTACAGGCAGATACTATTGCTAGCATATCCTTATCGTGGATCTCATAGTTAATCTATGCCTTATCTATCTTTTGAGAGTGGTAGGCTACAGAGTGTAATCGTCTATAAATCACTTGGGAAAGGACAGCACCGATTGCAAAGTCACTGGCGTCAGTTTCAATGACCACAGGATGTTCAGGTTCAAAGTGACGAAGGATTGGTGCCTCAGTGAAATACTTCTTTAACAAATCGAAAGCCACTTGAAAGCGTGAGTTTGCCTTCCAATCGAACCGTTTACCAGTTTGTTTGATTAGGTCTATCAATCGTCTGCAGATTCTCGAAAAGTCCTTTATGAAGTGTCGATAGAAATTGGCAAATCCTAAGAATGACTGAACATCCTTGACTGAATCTGGCATTTCCCATTTCAAGATAGTATCAACCTTATCCTCTGCCATTGTAATGGGGGCCAGGTAACCGCACAGCCACCCAGTATATAGTCAGCTCATGCAAGTGCCCTTGCATGCCATCAATAACCTTACCTATTGAATCTACCTCATTCTCGAATCCATGTTTGCAACTGTATCTACGCACTTATTTGAGGCCGTACACAGACGTACGTCCTTACAGCCATGCTGACACCCTCTCCCGATATGATATAGCCAAGGAATTCAACTTGTTTCTGATGCCATTCGTACTTATCTCGTACTATAGCCAAGTTGTTTTCCTGTAATCTACGAAGGACTTCTCTTGTCAATCGTACATGCTCTTCTTCATCTTTGGTATAGATGAGGATATCATCTATATAAACTACAACTCAATGATCAATTAGATCTCCTAGGATCTCATTCATCATATCTTGGAATGAAGCTGGCGTATTTGCCAATCCAAAGGGCATAACCAAATATTCATAGTGTCCATATCTCGTACGAAATGCTGTTTTCCATTCGTCTCCAGGCTTTATTCGAAAGAGATTGTAACCAGCCTTTTGGTCAATCTTTGTAAAACGCTTAGAGCCAGTAACTCTGTCCCTAAGTTCATTCATAAGTGGCAAAGGATACCGATTCATAATTGTGACGCAGTTGAGTCCTCTTTAATCCACACACAATCTTAATCCACTTCCCTGAGGCTTTGGGACAAAGAGTATTGGTGCTCCTGCTGGCAACTTGCTTGGACGAATCTTGCCAGAATCAAGCATTTCTTTTAGATACTCCTTAAGAACCGAAAGTTCTTTTTCTAAAAGAGCATAGATGGGATCCCATGGAGGTTGTTCCCCTTCTTTTGAGTCTATTACATGGTCAAATGATCAATATGACTGTAGAATGTTGGCAGTTTCCCCATTATAAACTGACTGAAAGTCTCGATACTGCCATGGAATTCGTTCGACCCAATCGATCTCCATTTCACCTGCTACATTGATATTTATATACCCAATTACTCTGATCCATCTTGGATCAGTACCAAACTTGAGAATGCTATCGTCATATTTACTCAAGAAGGAGCTGAGTGCTCCCTTTGAACAGTGCTGATGGTAATGCTTCGATGTGAATTGGAGCTTATCATTTTCTTCAGTAATCCCTCTGAGTACTCCATAGTTGACGATTCACCAGTAAGGTAACATGATTTCAGTTGCCAATTCCATAGGACCGATTTCGAAGGTTTCTTTGGTATAATAACTTTCATACCGCACAGTAACTGGAAAGGTATACTGCTATCCAGCTTCTTCTGCAATCTCGCCATTGAAGTTCTCAACTGACTTTGGTTCTGTTCGAGTAACCAATGGAACACCATTAGTCTCAACCCACTATTTTGATATCATAGGTGTATTACAACCTGTATCCAGAAGGACTCTAACTAGAACATTCTTCTTGTCCTTGAATGATGCAAACATGTGTACTGTGGGTCTTGAACCAGTCTTTGGTTCGGAGGGTAACTGCTTCCCTTTCTTGAGTTGAGGTTGAGGTACTTCAGCCAAGGCCTTACGCGTTCTGTCTTTTAGTGTAGAAACTATGATGAACTACCTTTTGACACAGTTCCAGCCACAACGGGTTGTGGTTCTAGTAGTAGTTATATGCGTAGAGGTATTTTGTGATTATTTCGATAATGTGGTAGTCATACGTTTGCACTTGAATGCTATATGACCAGCATATTTCGAGTACTGAACTCATCCTCAGGAACCCTCTTTGTATAGAAAGAAATCATTTCTCATTAAAACTAAACTCAAGACATGACAGTTTGCAGGTACCTATACCCGAAAGGAAAGATCGCAATTCTAAACCTAAGAAAAGACATAAGAAACCCAGCATCTCTCAATCTTCAATTTCCATACCATCAGAATCTACCTCATACAACCTCTTTGAGGGTGCGTGAGTTGCAGATGGTATAATCCTGTCAGCCAAGCTCCTTGATCTGACCTTCGAGCTAGAGGCTGTAGTCTCCTGCTTTGGGGCTTCCTCCTTATCTTTGGGTTTCTTGTTCCTCTTGCCAGATGAAGCCTTGATGGGATTCTTGCAGAAGAACCATCAATCATACTCAGAGGATCTGCATCACTTGCATTCGTTGCGTTTGGCTCTTGCTTCTAGCAGGCTTTCAGGAATATCCTTAAGGGCTTCGGCCTTATCAGTTTGAATAGGCTTCGGCCCCTTCTTCTCAGTTAGAGGTTTCTTGGGGTCAGAACTTTTGTCTTCCTCTGAATTCTTTTATTGATTCTTGTCCTTCCCCTGATACTCATCCCTTTTCCGCTTGTTTCCCTTCTTGCCTTGGGAGTTGTCACGGTTCTGATTAGACCTATTCTTCTCTGCCAACTGATCATCGTATGATACACCCACTCGCCTCATTAATTCAATGCAGGCTGTGTCATCCTTGGGTGGTACTTCTGCAGTTAACATTCGATCCAAGATTTCTTCGTTCATTTCTTGTTTAGGTGAATGAATATAAGAGGTTCCGCTGAGACATATACGGAAGTTGAGGGTTTCCATCTTCGTCAGGTAGTCCTCAATATTTCCAGTGTACTTCAGGTCATTCATCTTTCGCAAGGACTTCTCTTCCTCCTGCTTATCGATGAACCTGTCTTCCATCGTACTGGTGAAAGACTTCCAGTTATCAACCTTGAAGAACTTCTTCATGTCCTCTTCGCAGTTATCATATCAGGCTAGAGCCTTGTCTTCCAATAGGCGTCCAACCTATATGATCTTGTCAATATTATTGTGGAATTCGTTGTGGAAGTACTGTAGATAACATTCCACTGATCAAATCCACCTTTGATAGATTTCCTTGGGATCCTTCTTATCTCCTTTGAAGACTGGAGGTATTTTCATTTTGTCTTTCTTGGAGGATCTTGCTGGTAGGTGTAGATTGGGAGGTGGTATTTCATAGTCTGTACCACCAGAAGGAGGAAGGAGTATTTGACTTGGATGTAAACTTCCTGCATTACTTCCTCCGCTTCCGCCTCCTCCACCTCCTCCCCCACCTCCACCACCTCCGTCTCCACCTTCTCCGCCACCTCCACCACTTCCTCCGATTCCACCTCCACCACCACCACCTCCGCCGCCATCCTTATCTTCAGAGGCAGAGAGGCCGGATTCCGAACCAGAACCTCCTTGTGGTGGTGGAGCTCCTTCAGGATCCGGAGTAATGGCTTCTTTAATCCAATATCCTTCTCCTTTGATACCTATACAGTAACAAAGGTGGAATCCTTCGTCACTTGGTGTGATATCTCCTTCTTGATATCCTAGCACCGACCTTGATAAGGCTTTGATGGATTTCTTGGTGGTTTCGTCCGATAGTCTAGTCATAAGGATCCTTGTAAATTCCCTAAACCTTTTCTCCATGTCCCTTCAAGTCTTCCTTATATCGCTTTCTCTCTGTTTCTTTGCAGCTGTAAGGACGTACGTCCATATACAGCCTTGTATAAGAGTGTAGATACGGTTGCACACGTGGACTCGAGAATAAGATAGAGTGGGTTCAATAGGTAAGGTTATCGATGGCGTGCAAGAGCACTCGCACGATCTGACTATATACTGAGCGGATGGGCAGTTACCCTGCCATAGGCTGGCCGCCATTACATCATCCCCCTCTTTATCTGCAGATCTCCTGGGCTGCATACCCGTACATGAAGAAGAAACAGAAATAATCCAACCTCGTACGCCCTCATACAGCCTCGTAAATCTCGCAACAAATCGGTACCGCTCGAGGGTGACCTTTCGGCGGATCCGGCATACGAGGAAAGTCCACCTCCAGTGGTAGGTGGTAAAACCCGTGCCGTCGCCATTTGTACCGGGCCGAGATCAAATAAGAAGAGACGAGAAGAGAAGGAAACATCCAATTGACCCCTGTAACCTCCATATCTCCATATCTCCATATACAAGCACTCGCCATACTGTAGCTTTCGTCGTGCAGGCTCGGTGGTACTCGTATCGGTAAACATCATTGGCTCTCGGCATCGCGGCAGAAGTCATTGACCGATTCGAAGTTCTCGTCAGATATCAATCGTATGTGATTCGCCGATTATCTAACTTGTGAGCATCCAAGAGAACATCAAACTTATAATGTAATCAATCAAGTGCGATTCGCTTGCGCAAAGCTTGTGCCCTCGGAAGTCATTCTCCATATGTGCACTTTCGTGCTCGTGTAATCGTTCTGCATAGGTATACTTCGGAGCTTCCGCTCAGTTCGGAGGAAGGCAATCGTCAAGTGCGCTTGAGAGCTTCCGCTCAGATCGTAGAAAGGTAATCGTCAAGTGCGCTTCAGATTGTAGGAAGGCAATCGTCAAGTACGCTTCAGATCGTAGGAAGGTAATCGTCAAGTGCGCTTCGTATTTCGATTCAGGTGCACTTCCGTGCAAACGATGATCGTGATCGCATCCGCTTGAAATCCGGATCGTAGGTACGGTCATAACATAAACCATCGTCGACTACTCTTTGCTTCGTCCTTCGACTTTCGGTTGCCCTCCGACTTTTGCCCTTTGACCATGCCCTTCGACCTTGGACTCTCCTTCGCAGACATCATCACCTGCCCATCAAGGCCCGGGTGGAGATGAATGCCGGTTCGTATGGTAGCCCGAGTCGCCTGAGCGGCCTCAGCACCATAAAGATACTCAAAACACTGAAGATAGACCGAGTCGCCTGAGCAACCTCCGCACCATAAAGATGCACAAAACACTGAACCGAGATGATCATCTTACTTCGTCTTTGGGCCTTATAGTATCTTTGGGTCTTATTTTGTCTTCGGTTTCCTTCCAGTCTTTTCGACTTCGCGTTGAGCTCGAATATCTGACGCGTATACCGACGCATCAAGAAAAGGGGTAATGAGCCCTGTAGGATATCTCGAGGGTAGATCGTGGGTGTGATTTCTCGATGATAGGTAGCGAGTAGTAACGTGTCGAAAAAGGGGTAATTCACGAAATCCCGTGAGCGAAACGTATCCAATTACTAAAGATCGATAACAGTGTAAGGGCGTACATCCATGTACGGCCTTGTATAAGAGTGTAGATACGGTTGCACACGTGGACTCGAGAATAAGATAGAGTGGGTTCAATAGGTAAGGTTATCGATGGCGTGCAAGGGCACTCGCACGATCTGACTATATACTGGGCAGATGGGTAGTTACCCTGCCATAGGCTGGCTGGTATTACAGTAGTGTCAGCCTTCTTCTTGAGTTCTGTCACCCTTTTAGCCTCTTCGTTGGCCTTCCGCTTGACACTGGTAAGTTCTTCTGACTGTGTATGTGTTACGGGAATACTTATTGACTAAGTATGGCCGCCAACTCTTCAGAAGTCGTAAAGATAGTCTTCGGAGACGTCGTAGTCGGACCAGTTGTTGTAATCTTCAACTGGTAGGTTATGGTATTCAGAGGGGAGTTTACGGATGTGGAACCAGTGAAAGTATTTGTACTCGATATTATATGTGTGGATGAAGATACTCGCAATTGTAATGGCGGCCGGGTAACCGCACATCCGCCCGGTATATAGTCAGCTCGTGCGAGTGCTCTTGCACGTCATCGATAACCTTACCTATTGAAACTCCTCTATTATATTCACTTATCCTCGTTTGCAACCGTATCTACACTTATACGAGGCCGTACACGGACATACGCCCTTTACACTGTTATTGATCTTTAGTAATTGGATACGTTTCGCTCACGGGATTTCGTGAATTACCCCTTTTCGACGCGTTACTACTCGCTACCTATCATCGAGAAGTCGTACGAATACACAAGATTACTTCGAGAAATTCTACGAATACGAATCGACGAGAGATTACTTCGACATATCCCACGGGTCTCATTACCCCTTTTCTTGACGCGTCGATACACGCGCCAGACCATCGAGCTCAACGCGAAGTCGAAAAGACTGGAAGGAAACCGAAGACGAGATAAGACCCAAAGACACTATAAGGCCCAAAGACGAATTAAGACGAGCATCTCGGTTCAGTGTTTTGAGCATCTTTATGGTCGCGAGGCTGCTCAGGCGGCTCGGGCTACTGCTACTTAATGGTCCCGAGGCCGCTCAGGCGACTCGGGCTACCACCCGAACCGGCATTCATCTCCACCCGGGCTGATGGGCAGGTGGTGATGTCTGCGAAGGAGAGTCGAAGGTCGAAGGGCATGGTCGAAGGGCAAAAGTCGGAGGGCAACCGAATGTCGAAGACGAAGCGAAGAGTAGTCGATGACGGATGGGATGATGTACCTACGATCCGGATTTCAAGCGGACGCGATCACGATCATCGTTTGCACGGAAGTACACCTTATCAATTTGCACGGAAGTGCACCTTATCGTTTGCACGGAAGTGCACCTGAATCGGAATACGAAGCGCACTTGACGATCTGAAGCGCACCTGACGATTACCTTCCTACGATCTGAGCGGAAGCTCTCAAGCGCACTTGACGATTACCTTTCTACGATCTGAGCGGAAGCTCTGAAGCGCACTTGACGATTACGTTCCTACGATCTGAGCGGAAGCTCCGAAGCGCACCTACGAGCGTCAGCATTGCACGGAAGTGCACCTACACAGAACGATTACACGAGCACGGAAGTGCACTTACGGAGAACGACTACCGAGGGCACAAGCTTTGCGAGAGCTAAGCGTACTTCATTGATTACATTGTAAGTTCGATCTTCTCTTGGATGCTCACGAGTTAGATAATCGACGAACCACATACGATCGATGACATGAGCCAATGACGTTTACCGATACGAGCACCACCGAGGCTGCACTACGGAAGCTACGGACGCATGGGCTTGGATATGGAGATATGGAGATATGGAGGTTACAGGGGTCAATTGGACGTTTCCTTCTTGTTTTCTCCTTCGCTTCTCTTCTTATTGGATCTCGGCCCGGTACAAATGGCGACGGCACGGGTTTTACCACCTACCACTGGAGGTGGACTTTCCCCGTGCGCCGGATCCACCGAAAGGTCACCCTCGAGCGGTACCGATCGGCAGCGGGATTTACGAGGCCGTACGAGGGCGTACGAGCTTGGATTCTTTCTTCTTCTTCTCTTCATGTACGGGTATGCAGCCCAGGAGGTCTGCAGATAAAGAGGGGGATGATGTAATGGCGGCCGGGTAACCGCACATCCGCCCGGTATATAGTCAGCTCGTGCGAGTGCTCTTGCACGTCATCGATAACCTTACCTATTGAAACTACTCTATTATATTCACTTATCCTCGTTTGCAACTGTATCTACACTTATACGAGGCCGTACACGGACGTACGCCCTTTACAGCAATACGGAAGTTGTATGTAGTTATGGCTTGTTTGTAGAGTGCGTAAGTATACAGAACAATAGAGTCAAGGTCTCGAAAATTGGTAGGCATAAATATTCTTAGAGTAGATAACTTAATAATATTTTAGATTCTTGTCCGCTGGTGTGTTCTGACTGTGAATTGCTGCTAGAGCTTGCTGTTTTACTTTGCAGGCGCAAAGGTGGTTCTTTTATAGAGTGAGTTACTCGTATACTCTCTATGACTGCGGCATTTGTACTTGGATAGCTATGGCCTCCGATCATTAGGCTGGTTACTCGATCTTGATAGGTTGCGATTCTTTTCTGTTTGACTTTCAGCACTTTCTAAAGTGCGAGGCATCTCTGTAGGTTATCCTCATGCCACCAGATTTTGCCACGTCGATGCGCAACTTTTCTTCTGGTCTGTATGCTTATGCAGAAAACAGGTTTCGGCAACAAAAGCTGACGCGTTCATCGAACTATCACTTCCTCTTTGATATCTCGACTTAATGTTAAATCGGATAGTGGATTGCAGGGATATATTTACCCTCATAGACTTGTATTGGTGACCAGCTCCTGCTATGTCACGTATCGTACCTCCCATCTTGCTGGCTTTTACTCCCATTTCAGAGCTGCAGCTTATATCGGACGAGACCACCTGCGATCTGCCGTTACTTGGGAAGTCGATCCACACACGAACTCTCAACAGGTAGATTTAACTACTGGAGCGCAGTTAACGCATTGAGTCTCTAGACTGTATAGTTATCTCCATGGTGAAGTTCCACTTCTGGAGTTCTGACATGTACCTGTTGGAGAGTGTAGAGGTGTACCCTGCTCTAGCCGGCTGCTCCATATTGCTGATAAGATAAAGTAGTTTTGATCGAAACGATCATGCACAGCTAACCTGTAAGTCTTCGCAATGGTGTAATCGTACTTCATCAACTCATGATGTCTCTAACTATCGGGGGTCTAGATGTATAGTAGCATACCACCCTAAGTGTTCAAGACTGATGAATCCGCCAGCTAAGTGTCGTGACTATCGCTGTTCAATCGAGAAGGTGTACTCCCCACGTACAGGTTAATCATTCTGCTTTGCCAGGGCTCAGTATTGGATAGGCATGTATGTCGCGTCGAACTTCATTGCTCTGAGGATGGAATAAACTGTGGGTATTATATCGATCAGCCATAGTGTCAGGTAGCTGAACACAGATTGCCATGGACATCCTCCGTACCTCGTACACCTGCTCAGGGAAAACCCCTTACAGTATGTATTTGGAGAGCGAGTCTCTCTTGAGCTGTTTCCCTCTTTTCCAATATGCAAGAGAGGGAGGTCCACACTGTCGATGAAGCTTGTATCTGTTTTCCAAGAGCCTGGCGTAACTCCTCATATGCTTCAGAAGACTGGGCTTTCGCAATGGCGATCGCAGCGCTAATATTGACTGTGAATACCTGGGGCTGGGTGACAATGTCTGAGTAATATTCTAGCTGCACTCTCTGCAGGTTATCAACTCCTGAGGCCACAGCATTGTAGATCTCGTTTTGCCTATAAACTAGGACTTCGTATGCTCTGACCAGCTCAGGCAATGCTTCTCTGATCTTGATGTTGCTTCCTTCAGTCTGCGTAATCAATATATCCATTCGGTTCAATTCTGCCTTGATGCTATTTATCAAGGAGACCACCTAATCAGGAATATCATTTTGTACAATGGGTTCATAACAAACTACTTCTTTCCCCTTCTCATCTGCCACTACCAACTCTCTTTCCCTTCGTACCATCGTCACTGCCTCCCCTATCATTATATCAGACCCAGTGTCTGTTATTGCTTAGAGTATGACCCAAACTTGTCCTTGAAAGATCTTGCTGTAGAAGCTCTAAGTTCCGAAGAAGGGAGTTAAATCGAGATCCCAATCAACAAGGAACCTAGCACCAGCTTCCTGTTGTAACTGCAACGAAGGTTTGTAGTCTGGTGAATGGGGCATTCACAGATCTGGAAGGACAATGGTTCCGATCAGGGCTAGCAAGATAATTATCTTAAGGTATGCGAGGGACTGCAGCTTTCGGAGGTATACACGGTATAATGCTTCGGTTTTCGATCGATAAATGGTGACTGCCAATGCTTACTGGATGTATTCTTCTTCACGCACCAGCTCACAGTGATAGCTTCCGTTAGGGCGAGAGGTTCTTTCCCAGCTGGTATAGAGATCGAAATCTCATTCGTGGTACCAGCACTCTCCTTGTGAGATGTGGCAGCCAATATCCGGAATATAAAAGCGCATAAGCGTCAAGAATCTTTGACCGCTTGGAGGGTAGAATGATAGCTTCAACAGAAGTATTTCTTTGCTAACAATATAATATAACACCAGGAGTATCACTCCAGGTTTACCAGTACAAGTAGTATCTCTACTGCTTTTAGGACTTGCTTGCGATGGAAGTTGTAAAGATTCACTCATGATGTGAAAGTTACTAAAGATAAAGATTCAAGACCAAGATGTTTGGCTTTCCAATGCGTATATGGTTAAGGCTTATTCTCTTCGTCAAGAAGCTTGCCCTTCTACCCTCGAAGATTCTAGAGGTCTTTATACCTCTACCCTCTTGCTCTCACAATTACTTCTATCTACGCATTTCTCATGAGCTCCTCTAACTAACCTTCTCTTCACACCAATGTCCTTCCTGCCCTTCAACGCTCTTTCAGACCTTTCGTGTCTTTTCGCTCAAATTTCTAACTTAGATGAATAGAATCCCTACTGATATCAGTCCTTCGGACTTCTGTGGTCCGGACCAATCATATCCTTTCGATCTCTTTGCTTCCATATGAACAGTATCCTTTCGATCGTGAGGAACATAAGAGGCTTCACCAGCTAGATACCAAACACAGGTGCTTTCATATCTACAGTCTCTCAACAGTCCATGCATTATCGATGGCATGAGCTGGCAGAGTATCGTTCCAATAGACACCTTTGATTGCTTATCAGTAGTGTGGTTGACTGCATGACAGCTCATCTGATGTTGTTGGTTGCATGTGATATTCTATGTAGTTTCGATGATGTCCAGGGATGGCACTTATACTATCCCGATGCGGCCATTATCGAGTGATCGTTGGTGTTCCCGCTCCAATGGCCTTTGGTGATGTACAGCTTGTGGGGTGTAACACCATACTATTTCCTTGGGAACGATATGGTCCCATGATCCCAAATGCAGGCCAGTAGGCTAAATCCCCATAAAGGTAGTATCGTGCGACCCTGTCTTCATCTCCAAGTAGTTCTCGCAGCTTTGATTCTAGGTCTGAATTGTTGAACATCACCCAATTCCCGGTAGGTCCCATATACGGTCCATAGAGGCTAGACATGAACCCATCGGGAGTCATAATACACTGGAACTGAAATCCATGATGCTTCCTATGACCACTGTAGTAGTCTTGTTGATTGTCCCCAGGACGGCAAAAGCATCGCATTGTACCATCAATAAAACCCCACACACTACGTGTGCTAGCAACTACTTCCACAGCCTGCACATATTCTTGAATTTTCACAGTAGTCAACCTACCCTCATTCCAGTAGAGTAGCTTCTTATAGTGCTGACCCAAATGTAGCAGGGTATCATTAAATACCAGTGACAGATAGCTTTGTGAGTAGCCAAAGATTTTTATCTCATCATTGAACTGGAACCCCACTGCTGACAAGCAGTATAGTAGAAGGCAAAGTGTGAATTCTGGAGACGGCCGGTTCCTTGCAGTCCATTCTATGCTCTTGAGATCCAGTACTAACAGAATTCTTCACAGCTGTACCTTGCTGAACCTTAATTAAGAACTTCACCAGTAAAGCTCAGGCTTACAATACTTCTACTAGCAGCAGGGTCCTGCACAGTCCTGCAGGGAATAGCTGGAGATTACTACCTTAGATACTCGATAAAGTCTTGATCATCATGAAAGAAGTATTCCCCTGGGATCTGGATTGTCCACTGGTGCCGGTGAATATAGGAAATAGTGGGCTTATAGTAGTTGTGCGGTTGTAAAGTGCGTAGTCAAGTTCATCCTCCTGTGAGCACATTCGACCTCACTGTTGACAGTTATGTACTACAAGAACTGCAATCAGAAGGACCAGTACTACTGCTGTTTCATGGTCCTGATCTTGCATTGCTAAGGTTGGTGATGAGCGGTATGGAAAGAACTTGATGGGGTGATATTGAGATTCAGGAGGTGTGAGGGCGTACGTCCATGTACAGCCTCGTATAAGAGTATAAGGTAGATACAGTTGCAAACGAGGATATGTGAATGAGGTAGATTCAATAGATAAGGTTATCAATGGCGTGCAAGAGCACTTGTACGAGCTGACTATATACTGGGCGGATGTGTGGTTACCCTGCTATAGGCTGGCCACTATTACATCATCCCCCTCTTTATTTGCAGACCTCCTGGGCTGCATACCTGTACATGAAGAGAAGAAGAAGAAACAAATCCAAGCTCGTATGCCCTCGTACGCCCTCGTAAATCCCGCAACCTATCGGGACCATCATAGCGGCCTTACGGCGGATCCAATACACGGGGAAATCCACCTCCAGTAGTAGGTAGTAAAACCCGTACCGACACCATTTGTATCGGGCTGAGATCCAATAAGAAAAGAAGAGAAGGAAACATTCAATTGACCTCAGTAACCTCCAGATCTCCATATCTCCAAATCTATGATGACTTTCGTGGCTCGGCAGTACCAAGCTCCGTGTCCTTATCCAAATCTATGCGTCCGTAGCTTCCGTAGTGCAGGCTCGGTGGTACTCGGATCGGTAAACGTCATTGGCTCACGTTATCGATCGGATGTGATTCGTCGATTATCTAACTCGTGAGCATCCAAGAGAAGATCGAACTTACAATATCAATCAAGTGCACTTAGCTCGCGCAAGCTTGTACCCTCGGTAGTCTTTCTCCGTAAGTACACTTCCGTGCAATGCTGATACTCCTAGGTACACTTGAGAGCTTCCACTCAGTTCAGAGGAAGGCAATCGTCAAGCGTGCTTGAGAGCTTCCGCTCAGATTGTAGGAAGGTAATCATCAAGTACGCTTCAGAGCTTCCTCTCAGCTCGTAGAAATGTAATCGTCATGTATACTTCAGAGCTTCTGCTCAGTTCAGAGGAAGGTAATCGTCAAGTGTACATCGTATTCCAATTCAGGTACACTTCCATGCAAATAATAAGGTGCACTTCCGTGCAAACGATGATCATGATCGCATCCGCTTGAAATCCGGATCGTTATCCCACCAACCGTCATCGGCTACTCTTCGCTTCGTCCTTCGACTTTCGGTTGCCCTCCGACTTTTGCCCTTTTACCATGCCCTTCAACCTTGGACTGTCCTTCGCAGACATCACCACCTGCCCATCAAGGCCCAGATGGAGATGAATGCCAGTTCGTATGATAGCCTGAGTGGTCTGAGTGGCCTCGGGACCATAAAGTAGCAGTAGCCCAAGCCGTCTGAGCAGCCTCACAACCATAAAGATGTTCAAAACACTGAACTGAGATACTCGTCTTACTTCGTCTTTGGATCTTATAGCATCTTTGGGTCTTATTTCGTCTTCGATTTCCTTCCATCTTTCGACTTCGAGTTGAGCTCGATGCGATGTGTCAAGAAAAGGGGTAATGAGACTCGTGAGATATGTCGAGGGTAGATTGCATGTATTCGTGTGATTTCTCAAAGTAATCTCGTGTATTCGTATGACTTCTCGATGATAGGTAATGCGTCGAAAAGGGGTAATTCACGAAATTCCGTGAGTGAAACGTATCCAATTACTAAAGATCGATAATAGTGTGAGGGCGTACATCTGTGTACAGCCTTGTATAAGAGTATAAGGTAGATACAGTTGCAAACGAGGATATGTGAATGAGGTAGATTCAATAGGTAAGGTTATCAATGGCATGCAAGAGCACTTGCACGAGCTGACTATATACTGGGCAGATGTGCGGTTACCCTGCCATAGGCCGGCCGCCATTCAAGGAGGTTGGGATAGCACAACTTTTTGTTTTTGCAAAACTTCGAAATTTCGGCTTCTGATTTACACCCCGCGCGCCATGGTAAATAGCACCACATCGATATAGCACAGCGCTGCAAAACCTCTCTAATGAAGTAGTCTGAGATTTATAGAAAGTCCAATTCAAATGAATGAAAGGCAAGAAAGAGTAAAGTCTTGGCACTTGTGGAACCGCTGCACGAGTGACATGTGAAGGAGACACACCACTCATCACCGACAACCTTGGAACTCGCTCTAACAACAACGCACACAATGTCACGGTAATTAAAGATTCCCAGTCAGACGCTGAGGGTAGTGAGACCGTTACAGTGATTTGGAGTACAATTGGCTGAGCACAACACAGGTCGATCAACTCATATGTAGCACATAAACGACTTACTCTATCGTGATATCGGTATTCAGCACAAGTAAACCTCCAATACATGATCTTTATTACACACATGAAGCAATACTGCATTTCATCTACACGATTCTCCGTCAGGCAATCAGGGATAACAAATTGGCGAGTTGACGTTAACAGAAGGCCTCCCCGGTTACCGAGAAAGTTAAGGTTGGCGAGTCGAGGTCCAAGTGGAGGAAATTAAAAGCATATGGGATCGAGATTGCGGTAGAAAATAGAAGGGACTAGGAGAAGCATGCAGGTAGCTTGCTTATGGAAATCCTGAGTGCTGTGTTTGATGGTTCTACTTGACATCATGAATCTGATCGACGTCACAGACAGCATGAGAGCCCCGGCCCGGCAAGCTTGATTTACCTCTCAACCACCATCGAACAACTATGACGGCCTTGCCCATTGTTGCCTAGTGCGAGGCTCGTCCAAACTGAACTCTTATTGTACCGACTGACGTTGTCCTCGCCTTGCCAGGGGCATCTACTCAAAGCTTGGGCAGTACTCAAGGCAGTTGTGTTGTGTCTGGTTCGGTGTAAAACTCTCAGCGGACAAGTGGATATATTCAACGTGTTCCTGTTGAGTAAGGCATTAGCATGTTAATGATATCAAAGATCGACAATTCATGTAGCATCAGGTGGGAAATTAGGCATCCAGCGGTTTTCAAACGGAAGACATTCATACATCATGAGGCTCACCAAATGTCTAGAATTGTCGAGCCAAAGAAATGCATGCTTTGTCCAGAAAATTATTCAACCAACTTTTCCACCGCCAATATCGGGCTGTCCCGATGTGTTAAGGATGCATATCTACTCTCTATATACCCTTTCTCACTACGTGTCACGTTTTTGAACCAAGAGTATTGGATGGATACTACACGCATTGGTTACCGTATGTTACTGGTCAGCGATTATTACAATTCGATTTAGGCAGACGTCCGTGGAGGAACAGCAAATGGGAAATGAGAGTCCATATGTTGGGTTGACACGGGTTGCATTGAAATGCATGCAGTGGCATATACACCTCTGTCAGTGTAACCCACCTTCTTGGAGCACTCAATGCGATTTGTTAATACGGAGAACCTTAGGGAAGTGAGAGCGATCACAGGTCCGATCCACAAATCAGCAAGATGACTTTCTGTTTGATGAAAACTATGAGGTAGCTCTCGGTCTGCAGCAATTCTAACAGTAGATAAACACCACAACTCGGAAGTGCTCCTGTTTCTTCGCGCTTCAACACTGCACGCCATACTGAGAGTCTCAGTCTTTGTTCTTTTGAACCCAGTCAAACACACCAAGCGACGTTCCTACCTGCGTCTAGCTCTAACGCTACAAGTAACGACATGGACAAATTATTCACACGTAAAGGACGTTTCCCTCCAGGCAATGATGCACCCAAGGTATTCCGTTTAAGGGATGTCGCTGGGAACTCCACTCCCGAGAACGTTGTCACAAGAACCCGCATTGTCAAGGATGGAATGGCTATCGGAGATACTTCATCAATCAGTGCCCCAAGTCGGAGCTATATCGAAGACGACCTGCGCGGCGGCAATATGAGACAGAAGGCAGCAAGCCTGGATATCCTCGACGAAGGCATTGTAGCAGGGAGTAGGTTTCACGATATCATTTCTGGAGGGCTAGCAGGGGAGGCAGACGTGCAGCCAAAGAACAAAAAAGTGCGTAGCTTCTAGACCGAAATGCATTTTTCGTTTCTAATGCCGTGATTGTCAGATAATTATCATAGGCGCCGGAATATCTGGCCTCTGCGCGGGTTACGAGCTAAAGAGAGCGGGTTTCGAGGTGGAAATCCTGGAAGCATCAAGCAGAGTCGGCGGTCGCGTCCTCACCTTTGCCGATCCACACTTTGCGCCAGGCCTTCATGGCGAGGGCGGTGCTATGAGGATACCTAAACAGCACAACCTGGTCCACGAATACATCAAGCATTTCAACATGGAAGGGAGACTTACGCCATTCGAAATGGGAAATAAGTTTATTCGTCTCGAGGGTATCAAAGAGACTATGACCTACGACGAATTCAATACGATGTTAGGGAAGGAGGATGAAAAGCTCATGCACCTCTTTCCAGGGTTGCACGATAAGGAACGGGGGAAAACTTGCGACGACCTTTATGATAGGGCAGTGAAGGTGGTCGACTCCACACTGGTGGCATATTACGAAGAGGAAGTTGAGTACTGGAAATCAAAACACCCTGGAGAGGAAGTCCCACCCGAGGTTTTATTAAATGCGTTGGTGGAAGCATACGCAGAGGTCATCCGTCTGTTTGACAGATTCAGTCTGCGCACGTTCCTCACTGAACAAGCCGGCTGGTCGGAAGCGGCGGTAACACTTTTTGACTTGGGTAATGCTCACGTCGTTTTCGAGAATGGGTTTCTGGAGTCGTGGAAAGACGGGTATCTCTCGAGCAACAAGCTCGGTGGAAACGCAGGGATGGAACAATTCAAAGATGGAATGGAGGAATTTCCGAGAGCATTCGCCAGCAAAGATAACCTTATTGACAACATCGAGTTCGGAACGCGAGCGACGAGGATTGAAGAAAAGGACGTCACCGACTCCAACCCCTATCCCGTGTGGGTGACCTGCAAACGTCTGGACTGCGTCGACTATATCGCGAAAGGAGACTATCTTATCCTCACGGTGCCATACACTTCATTGCGAATGATATCTAAATCTCGTCCCTTTAGTCCCTTGAAGGAGGCCGCTATCCGTCAGGTACGTTACGTCGAGGTAACCAAGGTACTTTTGCAATACAAGTCATGCTGGTGGGAAGACGAATTTGAAAAGCACAAACAAGGGAAAGGTGGAGGTTTAGTTACCGACCTCCCGATTCGATACGCCTTATTTCCACCAAGCTACGAGGCCGAAGATGACAAAGACGCCGACAGCGACACCCCAAGCGGACAATTTTTAGTCAAAAAGTCAACTCGAGGCGTTATAATGGCCGCATACACGTTTGAGCGCGATGCAACCCAACTGGGAGCATTGAATCCCCAACATCGTATCTCTCTAGCGGCCGAAAATATCCACCAATGCTTCCCAGGTGCACAATCGATGCGGAAGTTAGAGGCCGGTGCGAGTCAAGTGTGGCCGGCAGACGAGATGGCTGGGGGGAGCGCGTTCTGTTACTTTGGACCTGGACAAAGGGTGCGATATCTGGAGGAAATGTATCGCCCAGAGTGGAACGATCATGTTCATTTCGCGGGCGAGCAGGCAAGTTTTAGTCATGGGTGGATTGAAGGCGCGCTTGAGGCTGGATTGAGGTGTGCAAAAAGTATCTTCGACAAAGAGCAGTCGTCTTTGTAATGCATATGCGATGAGAACTGGACGGTGCGAGAATGCAGGGTTGGTCGACGGGGAGGGATTTTTGGAGACTTTTTGTCATAATGCTTTGCTTTGCAGTCTTTAGCGACATGTATCTTCGCGTTTAATGCTTGTTATTTTGTACGAATTGTTTCGGAGCGTTGGCAAGGGCAACTCTATCATCGTGTTCTACGTATACTCAAGTACCGAGGTAATTGATTCTCCCTTCCGAGCCGAAGAGGGGTTAGCAATATTCCCGGCTTGTATCATATAATGCTGCCCTCTGGAGCCACTTAGAGTACTCTAGACGACATAGCCACGGAATATAATCATAGATTCTCACACCATTTTTCGAGCCATAAACCATGACGCTGGCGGTACAGCGCTAGTCTCGTATCATGACAAAGTCAACCACTTGACGCATAAGTTGGAACATATACGTATTGCTGTGAGCTTTGCCTCCGCCACTCTCGAGATATTTTTGTGAAGGTACGTATCTCTTAAAAAACGATAGATTTCGCGGTAAAAATGGTATTTTTGGGGGAAAAAACAATACCATAAAAATTATCATCTCCACCCTCCAACTACAGATTCCCCTCCCCACCAACTACAAATTATACCATTCCCGGAATTGCACGGCCAGACAGGGCGCGGTCGCCACCCATAAAATAGGCCTCTTCATCTTCGTCGTCGTCGTCATCGTTGTTGCCGGCGAGTGATTCCATCTCCCGAATTGCGGAGGGGGAAGACAGAAGTTCAAACGCCAGCCAGTCCTCCACACCCAAGTCGATACCCTTGATCTTTGGGTACCGACCGGGTCCCCTCAGTGGGCGAGCCTGATCAAAAGAAAACTTGCTTGCTCTGGCGACGGCGAGAAGAAATGCCGCCAAAAGGCGGAAGACCAAGGCTCACTCGGCCTGGCTCTTGGTTGGATTCTTCTGGAAATCCGAGCAAAATACAGCGTCCAGACCATGCACGATCTGGTATTGGTACATGAGGACCACGCTGTCACCATTAGTGGAATGAGCGGCAGAGTTGCGGACCGCGATTGTATTCATATACTAGAAGGTAAGACGATGTCAAATCTGGAGGAGAGGACTTACCTGGACCTATTTAGGTCTGACCAGCCCTCTCTAGCCCTCATCTAAGCACCAACCCTACCCCCAGGAAACACAACGAGAGTACGAGAGTGAAATTGAATGTTTTGTTGATGGCATGTTTTGCCCAAAAATATCTTGGAACGCTGTAAAGACTGAGCCCTCGTCGTGGAGGTCATAGATCCTATTTAGGATCTTGTAGTATTCATTGGTATAGCTATTAATGTAGCCGCGATGGTAGAGCAAGCGAGCTCTGGTCTTCCTCATATGGAATTCTCGATCACTCAAGATTGTGGAACGATCCATATTTGTATCAGTGGTATGTTGTGGTAAATACTCGAGTGATATGAAGGTGTGGAAAGTTAAAGTTTGGTTAGCTTTAAACTTTCCCTACCTAGCCTGGCGAGGAGCTTGGAGGTATGTTTGTGTCGACCACTTGGCCACCTCCGACGTTCAACATTCAACCTTTGTCCATCGGCATGTTGTCCAGAATTTTCGGCAGTGCAAGGATTGTAGTGGCTCACTTTCATCCTGGTTACTTAAGATTGTTAATCCAACGGCGCATGAGGCTGGGGGTTTCTGGAACAGAAGGAATAAACCATACTCTCTTACCACACGAATCATTTTTGTGTCTTTGGCCCTCGTCGGTTTCTTGGTGGTTGTGATGTCGAGCGTCGACTGAAAAGTTTTTTATTGCGGTTGAGACCCAAGGAGTTAGGGAGTTAAGGAGGGTGCTCTGTGGAACGGACGTTTCGTCACGTGGCCTACAGGCTGGTTAGGGTTTAGGGGACAGGGCTCCCGGCTAAGCAACCACTTCGTCTTTCCCGCAAGTCCTCCCTCTCGGACCAACACGCCCGCAACATCACCCCTTTTCCACCCATCCGCAATCGTAATGAATAAACCAGTCCCCCCGCTCCCTACCCTCATGTCGTTGATGGAGGTGGTGGGATTTAAAATGGGGATTTCTGATAGTGAGATTCCTAGGTTCATATTCCATTTCAAATGGTGAGACGACGTGTAAAGAGCTTTGAGTTCTCATGGTCAATATCGGCGGCGGGAATCTTCAAATTACTTGTAATACATGATCTTGCTCTCGTGCCCAGACTTTTTTGCCTCGCTCGTAGTTAAGCTCTTTCTCCTCCTTTGGGAGCTTGCGACCAAAGGGGAGAAAATCTGGTCAACGAGAGCAACATGATCTGGTAGACGAGTGTACTTGGGCTACTATAGTTCCTACGGCTTGAGTACATACTGGGTTAAGGCCAGCTAAACGTCAACCAACAGTGTTCCAGACATTACTACCCAATAACATCAACACACGACAATGCAACACAACAGTCAGCATTCATTCATATTTATCTAATGATCTACAACTAGTCCCCCGCAATCTAACCACAATGGTGGTATCTAACCCCCGCCTACGACAAAACCTGATACGAATTCTGCGCTCTCCGCTTCACCGGATCAATCTGCGGCATATTTGCCCTCGCCTTCCGTTCCTCCAGCAACCGCTTAACGCACTCCAACGCGTCCTCCGGAGCAAGCATGGGCGTAGCCTGCGGCGTCACAGAAGTTTTGTACACAATCCCAATCATCGTCTTAGCCAGTGTCTTCACATCTCTAGCATTTCCCCAGCTCGGCAAGCTGGAGAGTTTCACGATTAAATCGCGCAGATCACGGTACGCCCTGGAATTTGTGTCTCTCAAGAATGGTGCGGAAATCTTCTTCTGCTCTAGATCGCGGAGTAACACTTCGATACAGTGTTCGGGGCTCATGTTTCTGAAGGTGATTGTTTCTGGGAAGCGGGAGGATAGTCCTGAGTTTACGGCGAGGAGCTGGTTCATATCATCGTCGTATCCGGCTAAGATCACTACGATCTTTCCGAGGTATGTGGGTTTTGTGAGGATGTCGACTAGCTCGTTTACGGCTTCGGGACCATAGCCGCCTTCGCCGAGACGGTATGCTTCGTCGATGAAGAGGACTTGGCCTAATGCTTTTTCGAAGAGTTTTTGTGTTTTTGGACCGGTTTGTCCTACGAACTGTCCGATGAGCTCTGATGCGGAGCATTCGACGACTTTGTTGGAGGATAGGAACCCCATGTCGTAGAATATCTGCCCCATCTTCCGCGCTGTCATGGTCTTGCCGGTACCTACTCCTTATCAGCACTGTTTTCACGGTCAGAAGATACAGTTTGGGTTTACCCGGTGGGCCTTTGAATAAGAAATTTGTTGGGATCAGCTCGTGTAATTCGATGCCTGCGGCCTTTGCATTTACCGCGATTTTCTGGTATCCTTCGAGCTTGGCAACAACATCCTCGCAGCCGACCACATCCTCAAACAACTTCCTGCAATTTGTTGCGGCAGTAGCACCCCTTGCAAACTCTGGGTCGAAATCTTGCGGCTCGAAAACAACGTCCACGGGACGGTGGAAGGCCGGGATCTTGCTGATTCGTGTTTGGTACCGCACTTTCGCCTGGCTAATGGCGTTCTCGACCTCACCAGCGTTTCCGAAATTGGGTCGCACACGGGTACGAGCCAGGACTTCGCCGGCTACGCGTTTTGCATCCTCGGTTGCATGCAGCCCTTGTTGCTTCAGCTTCAACTCTAAGATCTGCCGTAACTCTAAGTCTGAGAAGTCGTGGAAGTGGAAGGCAGATTCGATTGCGAATCGGCGCGCAAGACCGGGGTTGACATTTTGGAACATGGTCTCTATCTGCTCATATGTCAGCGATGGTTCAATCGAGTGATGAGAGCACACGGACCTGCTTCTCGTAGCCTAAGAGAAGTACGCAGCGGTCCTCGCCGGGTGTCGACTGGACCTCTGCCACTAGCGTGTCGATGACGGCGGTCTTGTAGATATCGCTGTCGGCGTTGGTTCCAGCTGGGTAGAGCATGTATGCCTCGTCTATGATCAGTACCTTGCCGACTGTTGCGGCCAGAATCGCCTTGGTCTTGGTCTCTGTCTCTCCCAAGACATTGCCAACGAAGTCGGATGGGTTTTTGGTAACGACTATGACGAATCATTAGCGGCCAAAGAATTTTGCAAGAGGCTCGAGTGATGATGAGTAATGAAAGCTCTAGATTATTCTAACTACTTTTGAGGGGATAAACTGACCTTCTCCATTGCTGAGGAGGCCAAGATCGACAAGTATCTGACCGTACAGCTTGGCAACCGATGTTTTCCCCGTTCCAGGCGAACCAAGAAAGACTCGATTGAGGGAGACTTCCATCGGCGGTTTCTCCTGTAACTCTCGTTTATAGTTTGTTTCGATCATATCAATCATCGAGCGTACAGACTGCTTGACAGCGTCGAGTCCTATCAGCTCCTGCAGTTTCTTCCACGCAGTACTTTTAAGGATGGCCTGCGACGGATCAGGACCAATGAGATCTTCCTTAGTAAAGAAGAAATCATCCGGGCTTAGACCATCCCTTCGTTCACGGTTCAGGCGGTCGCCCTGCCGCTCTCTAATCCTCGTAAATGCTTTCTCAACTTCCCTCGCATTTCCGAATCCGGCGCTTCCACGGCCTCGTCCGAGACGGCGGATAAGAACCCGCATGTAAAGACCCCCCATACCGCCTTCAACCTGCATCCGTTTGTTGTACTTTGTATCGATTTCCCTCCGTAGCATTTGGAGAAGCTCACGGTCTGTATAGTCCTCAAGTTGCAGTACGCATGGGATTTTTCTGGCCAGCCCGGGGTGACTCTCCACGGTACTGTTATGACCGGCGAATACGAAAACTATCTTTCCGGAGTTTTCATAGCTTTCCATTTCGGCCAGAATGGAGTCGAGGATTTGAATTCCAAGTGCATTCTGCGTGAGATAGTGCGCATCGTCCAGAACGAAGACTCCACCCCCAACATTGCGGAGCTTTTCGATCCAGCTCTTCGCTGCGGTCACACCGTCGCTGGCTAATAGTTCAGAACCCCGTACCAGAATACGACTATCTGACGGTACTATTCCACAATAGCACATGAACATTGAATATATTTGAACCATGTCCGTTTTCCCTAGATGATACTATTAGCTTGCTTATGGAGACAGGCTGGTGTGCGGAATCATACCGGTCCCGGGATTGCCCAGCAAGACAATGTCAAATCGTTCTCGCTTGAGGTCAATACCTTGGCGGACTGCAGTTTCAATCTTTGACTTCATCCGCAAGAGGTGCGCCTTGACAGTTTCCAAGCCAGTCAATTCAGTCATAAGTAAATCAAAGGCTGGATTCGTCTCGCCTTCAAAATCTTTCTGTCTCTGCCACTCTTTTTCTGAGGGCGTTGGTTCCGGCTCTTCCCCTATGTCTTCTGCCTCGTGTGATCCTGGAATGGTGGGTTGACTACCGGGTGCTACCCAGGAGGCCGGAATACCAGCGATAGGGCCTTCGGGAGATGGAGCTGGCGGTTGGTACGGAGCAGGCTGTACAGGTTGCCAGAACGGCTGCGTAGGTGGTGGTGCCGGCGGCGGTGACTGATGTAGATCTCACCGTCAGCATTCAGTACATTGTGCTCACCAGCAGACACTTACGGTATTTGTCCCAGTCAATCCTGAATGAGGGACCTCCGCATTGGGCGGCCAAACTGGTGGCGTGGTGACAGGACTTATAGGTAGTGTTGACTGTGTCGTTATTTGTAAATTGAGTATCGCAATCTCGGCGTCTTTCATTGCCAGTGTCGCCTTGAGCTCATGCAGTTCCTCATACATTTTCGCATACGCCTCTTGAAACGTAGTGTTTTGTTCTACCTGCTGACGGAGTTCTAGGGCCTCTTGCTTTGCGGCGGCAAGCTGCGCCAACTGCTGATGGAGTGCGAGCGCTTCTTGTTTTGCACGCTCAAGATCCTGTCCGTGTGTGGCTTGTAGGTCGAACATTTCTTTGCGGGCCTTGTTCAGCTCCTGGTCCTTGTCAACCGCTAGCTTATGGTTAATTTCGGCATTGGCCCGAAGTTGCTGTGCCTCTTGCTGTGCGGCGGTAAGCTGCCCCAACTGCTGACGGAGTGCGAAGGCTTCTTGCTTTACGCGTTCAAGCTCCTGTCCCTGTGACGCTTGTAGGTCAAACATTTCTTTGCGGATCTTGTTCAGCTCCAGGTCCTTGTCTACTGCGAGCTTATGGTTGGTTTCGGCGTTGACTCTAAGTTGCTGGGCATCTTGCTGCGTTGCAGAAAGCTGTCCAAATTGTTGGCGGAGCGCGAGGGCTTCTTGCTTCGCACGCTCAAGCTCTTGCCCCTGTGCGGTCTGTTGGTCGAACATTTCTTTCCGGACTTTGCTCAGTTCCTGGTCCTTTTCTACCGCAAGCTTGTGGTTACTTTCGGCGTTGGCTCGTAGTTGTTGCCCCTCTTGCAGCGCTACCGCAAGCTGCCTTTGGCTCCCTTCGACCTGGTTTCGCAGCTCTGTGGCGTCATGTCTCGCCCGTAACAGTTCTTCTTCCTTCTCAGTTACTCGCTGACGCATATCGTCCAGTTCTGACTGTAGCTTCTGAACAAGCTCATCTCTTCCGTGCGATGAGCCGGAGACAGATGTTGAGATTGGCGACTGTGGAGGTGGCGGCTGCGGCTGCGGCTGAACCGGGGTGTAGGCAAGTGCGGGGGTGGGCTGCGGCGGGGGAGCAGGAGGCGGCGGGGCTTGGTAGGTTTGCTGCTGCTGTGTTGGATATGATGCGGTGGGAGATTGCTGATGAGCTTGCGGCGCAGGTGGTGGAAAGGGAGCTGGAGTAGTCCATGGTGCCTGTGGTTGAGTGTAGGATTGGGGACTCGCTACATACTGAGTTGACGAGGGCGGGCCCGGTTGAAACGGCGAGGAACTACTCTGGCCTAGATATGAAGGTTTGGACGAGAAAATGTTGAGCGTCTTGATCATGCTCCCGCCGGCTGGCTTAGGTGGTCCCGGGGGTGCTGCAGGATTGTATGGTTGCTGATTTTGGTATGGTACTTGTTGCTGTTGTTGATAGGGATCGTAGGGTGGTTGTTGCTGTGGCCATTGAGACATTTTTCGTTTCTTTTGAGTGTAGGATGGAATGTTTTTTCTTGCGTCCAAAAATCCCCTATCTTCAGGGGAGTGGGTGGCTTTTCATCTAGATCGATTTTTCCGATTGTTAATACTGCGCGTGTTGGAGGGGCTGAGTGAAGTTGCACTGCATGCGTAGTGTCGCCTGATAACGCTTCATGATTGGCTGCAGAACCGAGAGCAGTACTATAATCGGATAGCCGGATAAATGCGAGACAAAAGCTTAACATCATCGTAGGCGCCCGATTTGATGGTTGGCTGAAGCTGACCTTTGGGAAGCATCATGGTGCTATTTGAGAGATCGGTGGAAATTATGCTGCACGGAGACACTGTTGGGTGTAACTGTTGAAGTTGCTGACGCTATTGGTGATCGCGGATTCGAACTCAACTTCAACAGTTACACCCAACAGTGTCTCCGTGCAGCATAATTTCCACCGATAACTGTTGCTGAAATACTGTAGCGGCAAATGAGGTTCGGACGTCAGCGTCAGCAAAGGGTGTCCTGTCCGAGAAAAATAGAGCTTTTGTCAGCGTCAGGTTTCGCTGTCCGATAGCAAAAAATGGTCAACATCAGGTGAATTCAACAATACCAAAGATCTATTGTACATGGTCTCTCTGGCGGTCCACCCTTCACGCTCCATGTTCTGGCGGCAGTTCTCAGAGTCCGCCATAGCACTGTGTGTTCGCGATTCTCTTCTCCTACAGCTGGTCACCTCCTCCCCCTCCTCCAGTTGATTACCCTCATCCTCGGAGACAAACTATTAGAGACGGAAAAGTCTGAGCACCGCTAGCGTAACCACCACCAGTTATCAGTTATCATCCCGTCTAACTACAGAAATATGGTCAGCAGCGGATATCCCATACCAAATTCCTTGTCAGCAGGCAGCACCGTCCGAACCTCATTTGCCGGTACAGTATACCGGCGAAGGACAAATGTAACACTATTTGCGCAGCAAAGCGAGGGCGTGGGTATGAAAATTAGGTAGAGTGGAGCAGCAATGACGATGTGATCGAGAGTGGAGAGCAGAAGGGCCAAAGTGTCGTCTGACACAACTTAACCTCAACTTAAACCTAACCTCCTTCACTTTCGTTCTACTCTCTTATACTGTTTTCTCATTCGCTTCCACCCATTTCACCACATTATAGGCACCTACATAGACTCCCTCAAGCTGTGCCTCGTGCTTTTTACTAGCATTAATATCGCTGCACCACCAATCGCGAGACTGATCGCGACAAACTTCGTTCGGAGTGTTTTACGACCTCTCTACCACGGTGCTGTAAGTCGTCTAGCTTCCTTGCTCAATTCCCCATCTCCCATAATGCCCGCCCTCTACTTATCATGAATTTCTATGCTAACCCTTGCACAGTGTTCTAAAATGGTTTCCGAGGCCGACCATGACCCCCGTGTTGTGTCACACAAAGGAAGTCTTTCCAACATCGCCGATAACATCCAATACGACTGAGCAATCCGACACGGCCGTTTCAACCTCTCCCAAGATTCCTGCACAGAATTGTAAGGCAGTTTGCAGCCGAATAATTGTCGAGTTCATTATATTCGATTGAATGGCATACCGGTATATCCGCCGTACTCACCCCGACTTTGGACTTAAATGCCGGCGAATATTCTCTATCTATGCCACCCGTGGAACCATTCCAATTCATCTATGGAAAAGCAGAGTATGTATTGGGATACGGCGATGGTGGCCTTGGTGGAAAACTTGAGGGAGTACCGTATCTACTCGTGGCGAAGTGACTGGGCCGCGGGCCCTCTGGTGGCTTACACACATTTAGTCCGGTGTCTTAATACCGAATAGATGCGGTACTCCTCCTCAGGCGACATGTCAACTTTGTGGGCGCTGTCACGCCTCACGAGTTGCTACGTACCGAAAGGGATTAGCTGGAATTCCTTGTCAGCAGAAAAGCGTCGGCAGGTATTCTTCTCATTTCAAGCTTGTCACCGAAAAGAATAAGGCTAAGGACACCAGTGCGGGACGAAAGGCTATACTGATCACCCCAACTTTGTAACCACCCCCCGCGAGAAGATGCCCTTTGCTGAGTGATCTGTCCACATACTTCCTTGTTTTCTCCTTGTAGCTTCTGTTAGGTCGGCGTACCCTTTGATTCAACTATTAATCTTATTCAACTGTCTTCAAATTTGCCACAGATGGCATGTTCCAGTTTGCGAAGCTGAATGAAAATAAACGCCTCAGATTGTCTAAGGTGTTCACTGCTATGGGCAGTCTAAGTACTGCAGAAATCAATAAGGGTCCTGGAGCAGGAGGCTGCGGATGCTCAATCGGTTGAGCTGAACGGAGATGCACGCTTCGGAGTACTAACAAGATTTTATGAATTGGCTTATGACGTTGGGAAAGTCTGGGACTGGTGCCTGGTTGAAGTCGATCAACGTCGTCAAGGGTGAAATATAGTCAACGATTCAGAGATGGTGGACATTGCTTCAGTGACGGACAGCCACACAAAAAAGGTGTCAAAGATAGGCCGCACCAGCGGGCTGACGTTTGGAGAGGTGATGACGCTGCCGATACGCATCGGCGGTCTGCCGCGCTTCCCCAACAGAATAGCTGAGATGCATTGTGCGATTCCGATTGGACGGACTACTTTTTGCGATAAAGGCGACAGCGGTGGACCAGTTGCTTTTGACGAAAAGGCGTTGGGGATGACTCAGGGAAATGCGATACCCCACGAAGAGCCGTACAAGGGGATGTTCCTCGGTGTGTTCATCGCCATGGACGACCTGATCAAGAGAGCGAAGGAGAGATTTGGTATTGAGCTGGTGCTTTACGGTATATAGTAAGGGTGTGTACTTACGCGTTGAAAATGATTAGCGGATGGTTGTGTCATTTCGAGTCATCATCTATGACAACACGATCGCTACTAGCCAAAACACATCAACAACAATAAAAGAACAGCAAAAAGCAATTATTCGAAGCCGAGTAGCACCAAATGACAACCCCAACGGTGTGAAAGGTAAGGGAATAGGGAGGCGTGGTGCTCTAGTGCATTCGTCAAAGGCAAGCTCGGCACTGTCCTAGCCTCTGGCCTTCGGCAATCTCAAAGGAGAGGTCAATAGCGGCGGCTCTGAGCGTTTTGTTCCTGTACCATCCTAATTCTGAGAAGATTTGGCCCGGCTGTCGAAGGCACTCCATGTGTTTGGCCACAGGATAGCCAGCAACAAATTCCTGCCATTCCGCCGTCTGCGTGAGGTGTACGTTGGAGCTCGCTTGCCGCTGTTGATCCTGGTCGACTTTATCATTGGTTCGAGAAGTCAAGTCGTCCTCGTTTGGCTTTTCCATCCAACCGTAGGTATCGGTCCAGGGCGTGTCAAGCGCAAATTCCAACGGAGCGGGACTGACAGCTGCGGACAGTTGATGAAGAGATGCCTTTTCGGGGCGGCTGGTGACCTTCATGGACATCAGACGGTATTGTCTGGCTCGTGGGAGGAAGATTGGGGTGAATCGGGAAATGCACGTGACCTTGACAGTGAAATCATCATCGTCACGGGTGCGGAGGAGGCTGTGAGGAGATTTGGTGCTCGATGAGGGGGTGTTGGTGGGACGGGTGACTCAGGACTATTGTTGCCTCCTACCCCACCAGACTGCGGCTTGGCGGTCTCTGACTGATCAAAACACGTGCACAATAACAACACTGAGTTGAATACTCATATGTGTTCAAATTACGCGCCTTGGTGAAAACGACGAGGGTCGGAACACAGTGCCAAGGGACCTGGACCAAAATCCCCTTGCCCGGCCTTTGTCGGGACTCTCTTTACTCTACTGCTAACGCCTAAAGTCGAGGCCATACGCGACCCAATTCGAAGTTATCGGATCGCCGCGTGAGCTACTCTGAATCGTCTAACTTGTTCTCGTCGTCTCGGTTGAACGTGTGGTGCTGGCGGTGAGGGAGGATTGGGAGCCGGTAATCGAGAGACCGAGACTCGCAGCGATACTGAACTCTAGTAGCACCTTACTCTCCGTGGCTTTCCCGTTTCGAATTCCTGGTGCGTAGTGCTCAATCTTCAAAGAGTTTCCGTTACGCTCACCCTCTTCGGAGTTGCCGTATACTGGCGGTCAACAGGCTCCATTGCGAAAGTTTCTGGTAGGGGTTTGGGTTTGTGGGCGGAGGTTATGATGGAGTAATTCGGACGAGCTGAAGTGCAGAATGGGGGGATTTCTGCATGGTGGCTACGCAAATTACCTCACAATATGATCGAACTGATTGTGGAGACCTACCGAAGTAACACCAAGCCGAAACCCTATGCAATAATGTTTGCCTAGATTCCAATTGTTAATCACTTCCATTGGACGGGTGTCCCGTCAGTGGCCTCTCTAATTTGAAGTACTTCTTCTTACTGGACCCAATTAGCCGACGAGAAATAATTACGCGCGGCTAACGTATGGATTCAAGACAACCTTCCGGTGATTAATTTGAGCTGGATAATATCTATACTAACCAAGCTTCAGCTACACAGGTTCGATGTTTTGGTACCGATTTCCTATCCTAAAGTATTCCATCCATCCAAGGATACAAGCAAGATGAAGTCATTGCCCCGCCCTGGCTTGATGATAGCGTTATTAAACAGTCGAAACTGATTCGGAAAACCTGTCCACGCATTTTACTAACGGTTATTAGTACATTAAGACCCCTGGGCATGGTTACGGCGATCATAAACCGGAATTCAAAATGAGTGACTCGGAGTCGCTGAGGTTGTTTGCGGGTTGCCTGCTGCCTACATATCGAAGCAACCACTGTTACCGCTGTATTACACGTGTACACGCAAACAATGAACGTCACAGGTCGTAAACTTCTCCAGTGCGGGGCATGGAATGCGTGATTTGGGGCTAGTTCGTTGGCCAAATCGTACGGTCGTCTTCTAAAGTTAACATTTTGATTTAGGATATGTGTACGGCAATAAATACTTGGTTGGCACTATCGAACTTTGGGCCACTTCCCGACTTCTTTGTTTCCACCCCGAGTCTGAATCTATCTGTCTTCCTCCTCTTCTCCGCATACTCTTTTCCCTCGACGTTGGTCTAACTACGCATCATCGATTCTTTTACACACACTCTCTGTAGCATATCCTAGGTATCACTCGTGCCTGTCCACGCGTGTCTTGTTGCATATCCGAGTGGCGAGTGGCAAGAGTGGCAAAGGGTGGCAAAGGCATACCCGAGGATTCTCTAGTATATATCTCGAGTCTTTCTCCTTCTCTCTTCTCTCTGTACCATAGAATATACGCACACGGTTCTCCCCTCCATATCGCAACATGTCTTTTGCCCAGGCTCGTTTTCCAGAGCGCACTTGGGCATCCGTTCGAACGCAAAATTGATTATTTTTCGATAGTCGCCCCAGCTCGTACTCCCCGCACCACGTACACAACAAAAGAAACTCAATTTTCACACACTCGCAAAGAAAGCGAATATAGAATTTCCGTATACGAGATCACGAACCTCTAGATCACTGGGACACCTCTGTCATCATCTCACTATCATCGTTTGCAAGTCATTCCTCTTCGAAAATTTACCGCAATGGAGATCTCAGGCCGCCAATCTTGGATGGCGAAGGCTGCCGACAACTCATACCCGCCCGCACAAAAGCCCCGTCCCGAGTTTATACCGTTTACAGTTCCGTACTTATGCGGAGAAGTCCCATACCACAACGAAGGGTTCTGGCAGATTCCAGAAAGGCTAGGTGGGAAGATTATACCCGGTCGCCAATTTGATGCTCTGACTCCATTTGTTCGCCTGACAGGACACCAGCTTTTACTTCTCGATGAATTGCCAGTTAACTGCGGAGTGCATGAAAAGGTTGCCTCCCTACAGGCATGGCTATTCTTTAGTATGCTATCAGAGGTCTTGGAGAACTATCGGCTTTCGATTGACATACCAGGGGAGTTTCTTGTCCAGTCCGAAGATGGCAAAATTCTTGTTTCGACGGCTGCACTCAATGGATTATCCCAAAGAATGTTAACGGCTTCAATCAGTCATGAGGTTGATTATCAAGCCGTGGAAGCCATCTACAGACATGCGAACGTGTGCCTTCCTAATGAGAGCTTTGAGTCTGGTGTTTTCAGTCAAGAGGAGATCCAGGAGCTCGGAGCTGATGATCATAAAGTATTTTTATCAATTGAAATTTTACTCCGGGTTGTTGCTATTACCTTAGAGTGTGGCTAGGATCGAGTTCGTCGCGAGAATACAGAATTCCAAACCCTTTTTGCAAGTTTGATCAATCGTCCTTCCCCAGGCGAAGAAAAGCCTGCCGAGGAGATACCATTTGACACACTGTTACTTGATGGGATAGGATCTAATTACGAACCCCCTGCCCAGGAGACACCGCTGGCTAAATCTTCACTCCAGACTTTACGACTATACGACAGAAGGGTGTTACGATGCCAAAACTGGTTTAGAGTGTAGTCGTGTTGAGCCTCAACCAAGAGCCGCACCTTATTTTGTAGGGCTAGTACTCGGTGGAGATGATCATCTCCAATCCATCTTTTTACTCACAATCTACACAATCATCACCCAAAATCCGTCTCTTTCTTCATCTCTAATCCTCTTCCTCGTGTCCTGGTTCAACTTTCTACCGGAGTGCAAACCTCATCTGTCTTTTGCCCTTAATCAAGGGCTGGTGCAGGAGCGAAATCAAATTCTTGAGCAATCCAATTCGGAAGCAAAGAGCCTGGTTTTTTGCTTCCCTCCTCGATCGACCCAGGGTTTTCTCCCGTCACGTGGATTCTTCGAATAGGCCTGTTCAGTGCACCACTAAGCACTCCGAGTGCAACGATTATGTTTGCCGTGCCGACTTTGTCGACGAAGCAACCTATAGAACCGTCCATATTCAGTCGGATTGCATTTGCGAACACGTTGCTGTCAGCTGCGATGATCTTGAGCGGGTTCTCTCGGCGCCTGGAAACAAGATTCCAATGATCCACATCTCAGGTTCCGAAAATACTGGCATACAACTGCAGGTAGTGGAAAACGAAGAACTACCGTACATTGCTATCTCGCATGTTTGTAAGCAACGACATTATCCCATAACATTAACCAGTGCCCACATCTAACCTATTTTCCAGGGTCTCACGGAATGGAGAATCCGAAGGCTAATTCATTGCCGTCCTGCGTAATTCGATACTTACAGGAGTGTGTACGGGTACTGGCCGAAATATGTAGAGTAAAACCTGTCTGGTTTGGATGGACACTCTCTGTATTCCTGTTGCAGATCACCTCAAGCATTGTCGAAACAAAGCCATCCAGCTGATTGGTTCAACATTCAGCAACGCGACGGCTGTATTGGCTCTATGTCGTGAACTTGAGATTGTCGATTCGACCCAGGTTTCTCTACTTGAGTTAGGCATCCGATTTCTATCCAGCGGGTGGCTACGGCGACTCTGGACACTGCAAGAGGCAATTTTCGCCAGCCACGAGGACGGCAGCGGGCTTTACATCCAATTTCAGGATAGCCCTATTTCCTTAAAGGACCTCCGAAATTATCAATCTCGTGACTCGAAATTCCTCTTTTGTGGTAATCAAGATTCGAGCCTTCTGCGGAATATTTGGGACAAATTCCCTTCGTAGGAGAAGCTTCAGGTTCCAGGTAGTGCTAAGGATTGAGTCACTCGCGATTGCGAATATTCCAACAGATTCAGTGGGCTTTGCAACTCGGTTCAATCTAGATCTACTACCAGAGCAACAGATGAGCCGATCTGCTTGGGATCTATCGCTGGACTGTATATTAAGCAGTTACTGCAAGTTCAATCGGTAGAAGAACGGATGTAGTTGTTCTATATCTTGCTAAAACACATAACCTATTGGATTGTGTTTGTACATGGGCCAAGGGTCACACGTATGGAGACCTATGGGTTTCGCTGGGCACCAAGATCACTCCTCGACGCCGGACATCCGATTAGCGAGATGTATAAGGAACCATTATTGACAGTCACAGCTTTAACTTGTACACGGGAAGGTTTATCAGGCTGTTACACCACATTCCTTCTCGAAGCGGAGGAAACATCGACCTGGATAACGCTGTACTGAAACCTGATCCTCAGAAATCGCAAGATGTGGGGCTAAAATATTTTTAGATCGCCCAGCTTGAAAATGACAAAGGAGAATATGTCGATCGATTTCAGCTGCCAAATAGGAGCGCTATCACATATGCCCTCCTCTTCGTTCGATGCCCCCATTACAAGGACGCCGATCCAGATGATCACGGCCCATAGTCAGTTAAATTTACAATGGTTGCGGTTGCAATAAAAGCTGTACTCGTGGGAATCTGGGGGGAGCTGCATAAGAGGACAGAATCCGATCTGGGGACGAGCAGGGTGGCGCTTAAGGGCACGGCCAGACGCGGCAGATCCGTCCCGTTCCGCATGGGAGGAAGCTTCTTCGAGCACAAACAGTTTTGTATACTTTGATTTCAATCTGCTTCATTGTTCGGGGAGGTTATATAATTTGGCTTCTGCGGGATTTTGGTTTTCATTTGCGATGGTTTTTCTTTCTCATTTTAATTATCTCGTTGGCTAGAAACCTACGAGGAGGACCTCCGGTCACTGATGTTAGTCCAATCAATCTTTATGTTTGCATATTGTGCGCATACAATCATATCGCCGAGTTCAAACGGATTCCATAACGTCGCGCTGTAGTTCTCTTCGATTATACGTGTTTTCAGGATAAGCCCATTTCAATTGAGTTGTTGAACTGCACATTTTTGTCCCACCCGTCGTCGCGATTCGAAATTGTGCATGTGTGCGCGACTGAGGAGGTCCGCGAAATCTACACATACTATTCTCATCTTGATCATAACTAAATCCGATGCCTCTACTATCCTCTCCCACTTCCCCTGCGTCAACTTGAACACTTCACCCCCGTATAACATCACCCATGATCACCCCCGGATCCATTAGCCACACAGATTCCCATCAATGGCACCTCTCACACAGTTAACCGTGTACCTTCAAACCCTCATCCGGAATCAAGCCTTTTATGAAGAGACCATCAGCTGGCTTGAGAAGGAAATTGTCCCCACCGAATGTGTTAAAGAAATGTTTGAACGTGCGCCACAAACTACAAGAGTCCGAACACATCTCGCCGAAATTGAGCTCAACCGTATCCTTGAAGCTACCGGAGAGGAAGAGAGATTGTTGGGTGAACTTACCAAGTTAGTCGTTGCGTGTGAATCTTTGGAGAAAAAAATTAGAAAGGTCATGCGTGGGCTTGTCTTGCAGGCGATCGACATGGCGGTTCAAGGCGGTAGATCTTAAATGGGGGACATTGTGGGATAAGTTGGTGCGCTACGATGTCCTGATGGTTGTCTGGGAAAATATGATTTGTTTGCTCTACAAATTCGAAAGGTATATGGGTGTTGGACTTTAGCGGCGCCGGCTAGGCCTGCTCTTTCCCACAACGCGGTACAGTTCAATCATTCTTTCTCTTCCATTTAGCTCCATTAATCTGACACGCGTGTAATACTTATATCTCTGCTTTCTCAGTAGCGGGAATATTAATTCCCTACCTTTTCAGGACCACTAGCTGTAAATGAATGAAGACATGGGGGAAAACAGGGCTGGCTGGATTAAGTTTGGTCTGACTGACTCGCTATCGATACATGCGAAAGCTTATCTCAACCTCGACATTCTCTTCTTTTCCCTTCCTCCACTAGCTCGTAAGCTCGTATTGCCCCTCGGTTCAGGCGCCATCACCCTGGCCACGATGTTCATATTTGGTCGCACGAAAGTCTAAGAGTCTTATACTACAATAAATTCTGAGAATCGTTAAACCGTTCGGTTCTCTTGCTAATTAATCACAAGAATATATGAATAATTACATTTATTGTGGGCTTTAAAGCTGCTTTATATTTCGTTGGAGCCATTCATCACTTTTGCTCTGAACACCCAACTGGGTGATCCTCCCTGCGCAAGGACTTTCTATCTGGGACTCTTCACAATTAACTCCAGTACATGCCCAAAAAATTACCATGTATGCAATGATGTCCGCATCCGGACGGCTAGATATTCCGAAAGCGTCTCCATAAACTCCATGGGAACGTGGCCTCGAATTCGCAAATTTCCACGATCGAGTAGTCTCTGCCTGTAAGACCGCGTGCATCAAAAAAGTTTACGTCCAGCTGAATTAATATGCGTGTACACTATATGATGTTATGAACATTCTTAACTCCGGTAGAGCAAGATCGCCTAAGTATTTCTAGTGAACAGTAAGACATGATGCATACGACCAGGCTGGATTCCCACTGCCACACTTAGTTTTAAAGAACCAATAGAAAACAGCGCTAGAAACCTGCATATCCAGTGTTAACCTTCAAGAAACCACTGCCTAGGCATAGCCCCGAGCTCCAAATCCTCCATATTGTCTAACACATCTACCACATATGGTACACGCTTAGTATCTGAAATACGCCACAAAACCAAGGAAACCGGATGAGTTCGAACAGGTTACCATAGGTGCTGGTGCACTCTCTTTGTAATTTTCTTGGCCTTGTTGAAATACTGCAAGAAATATTGGAGCGCACGTATACTTTGCGCTTGTTCTTCCATTTTTGCTTTTTGTACATGCAAACATTAAATAGCACCATTGTATCCGAGACTCTGGAAGACTGACCCCCACTGATTTACCGAGTGAGGGGGGAATATTTTCTCGTTTTGGCCCGTATGTTTCTGTCGCGCGTTCTGCCTGAGATCGACGGCTGTGGACCGCTGCCATGTGCATAGGCATGTAACTAAGCCACCTATTCCTGGGTCCAGCTGTCAGTGTCAAGCGGAATCAAAAAATGACAATGGATATATTGTTTAGATTCCATACGCGTATCGGGAAACTTAATTAAGAATAACTCTACAGTAGAGAAACTGAAATGAGCGTGAATCCTCCGAAGCGCTTCGAAGATACCAAGAAATATTTGAGCAACTAATAAGAAGAAACCCATAAGAAAAGCATGAATAGGAAGATTTGTAGAGTCGCGGTGCTGTAATCCCATAACATGGGACTCAAAAATTGACGCAGGCAAAATAAGAGTGATAAAAAGAAATGGCGACTGCCCCGACCTTGAAGTAGGTCCATGATATCCTGCGATGAAATCCTCTGTATACAGCCATTGAAGCCTGCAGTCGATTTGGTGACAAAACTTCCAAAAACGAGAATAGCTCGGAAAAAAAAAAAAAGTTAATAACTTGACAAAAGAAAATCGTATCTTCGTATATCTCGTGAATCTCGTAACATCGTGACATCGTAGCCTCGTAACATCGTAGCCTCGTAGCTTCGTAACCTCCTTATTCATAAAGTCGTAGATACCCGGTCCGGATCCAGGTTCGTAATCATCCAAAACACCCACCTACCCAAGCCACCCTAAAGAACACCGGCCAATAAAAAGCAGTACGCGGAAATCAAAAAGAATAAACAAGCTGACCCACCTCTGCGTTGATCAGGCGCAGAAGCCGGTCCGATATAACTTTCCTAAGGAAACGTGAAGAAAGAACCCCAAACTCTAAAAAACCATGTACGACTCCAAATTGTTCCTTGCATCATAGCTATAGATTGAGCCAACGGCGAAGCCATCCAACAGGTTTAATGGTTGCCGTTGATAGGCGGAAGTGTCGGAGTACCTCACTGTGAGGTGTTGAGTAAATCCCTGACATATTTTGGAGAAGACTAGCGCTCCAATTGGAATACTCCTGCTCCCAATGTGTAGTCGTGAAGTTGCCCAACTGATATCCTTCATATTGAGATTCCTCTGCTCCTGTTTCGAACGATTCCTCATCGGCTAGTCTGTGAGAAGAGCGATCCTAGGAAGATGATGTTAGCCACTAGGTTTCAACAGACGGGTGCAAATTGTGATGAAATTTAGTGCATGCCTGCGAGTATTCACGCGTGGGAAGTGTATGTTAAGAACTGGGAATGGAGTTCAGAAAGTGTGGTAGATATCAGCCCTGCGGAGAAGCCTCGGCCGGATCACGGGCAACAGAAAAAGCACTTACTAGACGGTTCCACCTCATAATCAATCCCTGCATCTGTCTGTGGTACTTGATTACTAAGGCCAGAATCGCCAAAAATAATGACCCAGCACCAATGGCGACTTGGGCGACTTCTCCAGGAGACCACCCGGTGCTGTAAATAGTGGCAGTGGATGACTGGTGTGTAACTCTTGGGAACATGGTAGAGGTGAGAGCTGCCCTTGGTTGCTCTGGTATATTGGTGTTAGTTAGATCCGAGGTTCCGACTGTTATAGACCCCACCGATCATCTGGGCTTGAGATGCAGAACAAGCGCCGTGTAGTGGAGGCCTAAGTGAAGAGGGTAGTATTCGTTCGGCGGCTAACGGGGATGGATTCTTGGGAGGTAGTTGATGAAACCGAGGATTGCCCTTAAGGCCTTAGATGCGTATACAGACAGGTGGGTAGCTGCAGAAATGAGGAGCACCAGAGGCGGATGGACTGGTTCTGTTGGACTTGACGATATTAGTTCAACCATCCATGGGTAATTGAGTACACGGCTCCAAATATTTAGTACTGCATACCTTTAAGGGAAACAACTCCTAAAGATCGAAATAATCGCGTGCGTCGAGGTGGGATTGAGACTGTATTGCTACCCCAGAATCCCTTTAAAGGCCAGGAGCACGTGAGCGAGAACACGTTTTCCGATGCCGATTTCAAGCTCTGAGCTGGCAACCCCGCTTTACGGAAAATGTTTTCGTAGCCTTCTTTCTGTGTGCTCAATATGCAATCCTGGGCCTCGGGATGTGCGCAATGCAGTTGGAACACAAATGGGTTCTAGTCAGGTCTCACATCTCCTCCATTCAGATCGATTGAATACCGATCCTTCCAGTTTCATCATCGGTCAATCATGTCCGCGACTGTATCCTTTAAAACCCATCCCGTCTAATAGCTCGTGCTTGTTAGTGCAAGCCACGCGCCTATCATAGCCGCGCCTGCAGGACAGAGACAACACATCTCCCAACATGAACATCAGCAATTCAGACTGATGTGGGGCTTTTCTGAGAACCGATTGCAACAATATTTCACATCAACATGAACACTGGAGTTTTCAGCCTGCAAGTAGAATTTTTCGGCCTGCATGTCAGACGGTTCAAGAAAAAGAAACATCCCGGTCAGAGCATGCGGAGTGTTTCAGAATAGGAAACAACCTTCAATACTTAGGGTAGTGTAAAATGCAAACCGGCACTTTACCCGTTGCAAGTGTCTTGCACCTGGCAATACAATCTCCAGGGCGTCGACGTTAACACTGGTGGATCTAGACCCAGAGCAGCTACTATTGAACGCTTCTTCTGCTATTCCGAGTAAGTTCCATCATCTGAATTTTGTGGTTGCTGGCACTTGCATGGGTCCGTGTATGAAGAAAGGCCGTTGTTTATTTGTTGTGCAATGTCTAAGACTCACTCAATAAAATAATTGCACTTCTCCTGCCGCAGCGCATCAGTTCTACCATCAAATCCGGACTAATTATATAGTGCTTGTTACCAGGATTTTGGGTCGTAACGTATTGTGCATTCTAGAAGTACTTGCCCGAGCCTGTGGAGTGATTCGGGCCAGTCGCTATTGCTGTTGAGACCCGCCAGTGGCCAATCGAGAAAAATTCCGCACTGACCTGCACAACCGGCTACTAAATGGAATCTGAGGTGCCCGACTGATCAGTAATACGAGAAGCAATGAGACTGGCACGCTGAAACATATATGTAATATTATCACTGCTGTGCAATGGCACTCATGTTAGGAGACTATTTATGTCGACACTTACCCGGCCAAGTGTACCTGCAAGTCAAGTGCACCTCCGACCCTCCAAGCGCCCGGCCCAAGTGCACTTACAAGTGTGCCTGGCTCAAGTGCACCTCCAAGTGTATTGGGCACTGCCATTGCATGGTGCCGCCATTACATCGTGGTCGATGTCATCGTGATCGGCAATTGCAATTCTCTCTCTCCCTCTCAAAGCCGTCAGATATGCTCATACCCAATATGCACAGGCTGATTTCCAGCAGCCGCCGCGCCGTCAATTGCACGGCGGAATGAGGGTAAAGAGTGCTTAGCTGCTCATGAGACGCGTCTCCTGACTTCTGTATAACGTCGGGTTTCGTAATTACCAAAAATACGATGCGCAGAGGCTCATAACCTGTTGTACCGACCCAATTGCTGCTTGTAAGAGCGAGTATGCCGACGTATGGAGAAGGTGACACTTGTACTGATATATTACTTTACCGTGTGTACGTAACATGGAGCGTGAGACGTAAGGTCGTCGCGGACCAACTAAGCACGCTAGTATACAAAAGGCATGCCACATCATGCAATATATGGATTTCGGACCGGTATCAATGAAAACCCGTCTGTTTTGGGGTGGGATTGGACCGAAGCCAATATATCCCCTTATGGGACAGGATTTAGACGGGATCCTGCTCCCGTCTAAATCCCGGTGTTCACCCTCGGAGGATAAAGGAAAGGGAGGAGGAACGGAAGAAGCGGGCACGATGGGAATAAGTCGTCTGGAGTTGCTTTTGGGTTTCTTTTCGGTTTCCTTTCGGGGTGTCGTATGTTAAGGTCTACGGATATGGGTTTTCTTTTTGTTTTGTTTCCTTGGATAAGAGAAGAGGTGTGCTTCGCACAAAGGCCCAGGAAGGAGTTGTGGGAAAATCTGTTTCTCATCACTACTGACGCAGGTGGACATGGTGGGAGTACAGGGATCGGGGGGGCCGTTAAGGTTAAGAAATTATATATATACGGCTGCGCCGTAGATAAACATTATCAAGACCTTTTTGCTCGAAAAATCGATGTTCTCCGTATCTCCTCTAGATTGACCGAATTGAAAACCCACTACATTAGTAGGTTCTTGCGGCGAAGCTCTTATATCGCCGGTCGCGTACCCTTCAGCCTCTCTTACCCTCTTCCAACGCTCCTCGAGCCGAAACCGTCTTCTTCGTGGGGATCTTCTTGATACTCATGAAGGGCGACGAGAAGGGGGTCGCTGGAAGTTTCTCTCCTCCTTGCCCCTTCAAATCTCCACACCGGGTTAAACCCCGAGTAGTGACGTCAGTCAACTACCGTCATCATTCCGTATGTATCTGACAAGTTGGACAGTATAGATCTTCAGTGTATTGCACCTCTCATCTCGTTGAATATTGAAGACTACTTTGTCTACCATTCTTGCTGCCATGTTGATGATGTTGCGGTGCCAGATGGCCATATCTGCAGCAGCTTCGGGTAGGTAATCACAATAATCGCCCCTTTGTTGTTTCTTCTGGCGTTCATGATCCGGATATGCACCGCAACCTGCTGGCGGAAGAGAGCTCTGTTTATCGCCGATGCTACTTCCTTGTCCATTTTGTGGGGGAGAGGGACACTCTCACCTCTCTTGCTCAGTCATCTGCCTTCCATACTTGATTTGTTGGTAGGGGGCGTATTCTCAAGCACTGTGGTTCCATTTGGGCTCCACCCTGTGTCCTGTTCGGAGTCCGGTTTGATTTCTTCTGATATCTCAGTGGTACTGTGTCCCACCTTTTCCAGAACTCCCATATGGGCTATTCCCATTGCTCTTGCAGTTTTCTGACCGCCTCTCTTGGCTCTTCAGGCCCCTCCAGAAGTTCCATGCCTCTATACTTCGACGCCCCCAACACGACGTACAGGGCGTACGTACTGTGCGGAGACACTCCGCCAGACAGATCTCCCAGAGAGTCCTTCACAAAAACCCAGTGTGTTCTGGGGATGACAGAGACGGACACTTCAAGGAACGTCGTTTCAGGTTAGTGATGGACACGGGACGTGATAGGACGGGATCCACCTAAGTTCCGTCTCGTCCCTTGATTTATGAAATTTGTCCCGGGAGTTCCTGGATATTTGGCATATCCCCGCAAAGTCCCAGGACCCCCTCATCATGTGATTCACAAGCATAAAAAGAATGACTGATGACATTGAGTGACGATATAGAAGGAACCAAAAGAGTGCTGATGACAGTTTGCCTGAGCATGTGCGACTGTGAGTGTATTGTGGAGTATAAGAGCAGAGTTTTCCACGCTAGATACCTTTGCTGGCAGCTTCATAACTCCTCTCGCCCTGGATTTCGAATCTAAAGCACATTAGACAAAGTCCCGGGATAGCAAATAACAGTCCCGGGTTAATCCCGTCCCGCAGAATGTCCGTCCCTTTGAGCCCGAAACGTCCCCTCCCATGCCCATCGGTATTTCAGAGTTCATCTGGACCAGCTCCCGTCATTTCCCAGGTCTTGTTTTATTGGTGAAAATCTACGAGTCCAGTTTGGAACGCAGTCTGGGATTGTCGTTTTTCACGTTGTACTTTTCACCTCCATAAAAAGTTTGATATGCTTATGGTCGTCGCCCCCAGCGACTGGCGCACAATCATTTCTGTGAAACAATAATCACTTTCTCCTTCATTTCCTAACGGCTATTCATATCCGCTTGTTGCAAGGCCCAGAACAAGATATGCACTGAACAAAGGAAGTATCATTGACATGAGCACTGCCGACTCAGCGGGTGTATGACGGTTTCATCCTCTACCCGCCATGGTTTATGAGCCTCGTACCGATGGCAGTTAGAAAGAGCAGAAGCTAAACTTCATGAAGATCAAATGTACCCAGAAACAAATTAAGAAAGGAGCTTCCAACTCGAACAGAACATATTCACCATGTATTTCCCTAAACAATGTTTACCTATGAGCAGAATACCAGTCCTCAAGGATCCGAAATAAAACAACAAGAGTAGGAAACAGATAGGAAAAGAAGCTCGCTAACCACGCCCGTCACCCGTCACCAGTTTGATAATCTCTAAGAAGGTTCGCAACGACATAATGGTGATTCCTGGTTGCCAATTTAATAGCCGTTTCATCTGGGTTGGCTCCATGATTGAGCAACAGTTGTACCATGTCTAACCGACCATGTTCCGCAGCTGCACCGAGCGCTGTTCTGCCTTCATACGCTGAAGGGAGTGCATGCACATCCGCTCCAGCCTTAAGCAACTCGAGAGCGATACCAAGGTGGCCCATAATTGCAGCTCCTTGAAGCGCTGTTATTCCGCGCTTCCACGCTGCCGGTGCATTGACGTCTGCATTTGCATCCAGTAGGGTCCGAACCACCTCAATACTGCCGCCGTGTGTTGCTGCTTGCAATGCCGTTCTTCCGTATTCACCTTTGGAAGCTGGTGCGTTGACATCTGCTCCCGCCTCTATCAGGATTCGAACCAGCTCGATATGACCGCGGTCTGCTGCTGCTTGGAGTGCAGTTTTGCCCGAGTATTTATTGTGAGCAGGCGCATTGACGTTTGCACCGGCATCCATCAGGATTTCAACAATGCGGATATTGCCATTTCTTGCTGCTGATTGGAGTGGAGTTTCGCGGAGTGCGCTGTCGGAAGTGGGTATTGCTTCGACATATGCACCTGCATCGAGCAAGATTTGAACTAGCTCAATTTTGTTCTGGCTAGCTGCTACTACGAGTGGCCTCCTTTCGGATTCGCCCTCGGAATCCAATCCATTGACATCTGCACCTGCATTCATCAAGATTCTAACCAGCTCGATATCTCCTTTGTAAACTGCTAGCGAGAGTGCACTTCCAGATTCGTTGTTGGCATTGACGTCCGCACCTTCATCGATCAGGAATTCAATCAACTCGATATCCTCACTTTCAACTTCTCCTTGGAGTGCACCGTCTCTTCCGTTGTCGGCATTGATATCCGCACCCGCATCCATCAGGAGTTGAACGAGCTCGATGTTGCCTCTGAACGCTGCTACCCAGAGTATATTTCCACATCCGTTGTCGTTGTCCAAGTTGACGTCCGCACCAGCATTAATCAGGATTTCAATGATCTCGTAATCGATGTGTGAATCGTCCACAGCTATCCAGAGTGCACTTTCAACTCCGCTTTCTGCATTGACATCTGCACCTGCACCAAGCAAAAACCGAACCAAATCAGCGTTGTGACTTTCCACAGCTGCTTGAAGCGCTGTTATTCCGTCATCCAAGGCGGCCTCAGCATTAACATTTGCACCCGCACCTAACAGAATCCGAACAAGTTCAGCGTCACCTGTTACCGCAGCTGCTTGTAGAGCAGTTTTTCCGGAATGGTTGGCAGCTGTAGCGTTGACATCTGCACCCGCATCCAACAGAATCCGAACAAGTTTAGCGTCACCTGTTGCCGCCGCTGCTTGTAGAGCAGTTTTTCCATAATTGTCGGCAGCTGTAGCGTTGACATCTGCACCAGCATCCAACAGAATCCGAACCAAATCAGTGTTGCGACTTTCCACGGCTGCTTGTAGAGCAGTTTTTCCGGAATAGTTGGCAGCTGTAGCGTTGACATTTGCACCCGCACCCAACAGAATCCGAACAAGTTCAGCGTCACCTGTTGCCGCCGCTGCTTGTAGAGCAGTTTTTCCGGAATGGTTGGCAGCTGTAGCGTTGACATCTGCACCCGCACCCAACAGAATCCGAACAAGTTCAGCGTCACCTGTTGCCGCCGCTGCTTGTAGAGCAATTTTTTCATAATTGTCGTCTGTTGCAGCATTGACATCTGCACCCGCATCCAATAAAATTGTAGCTAGCTCACGGCTGCCGTGCTTGGCGGCTACTTGAATAGGTGCATATCCTTGTTTGGTACGCAGATTGGGGTCGCAACCTGCCTCGAGTAAACTCCGAACAATATTCGCATCCTGAATTCGCATGGCACTTTCAAAGATGTGTTTCACAAATACTTTGATTGTCAGGATCTTTTCCGAACAAAAAGCGGTGAGCATTGATTGTAGCTTATTATCGATAATCCACTGAAGGAGTCGATCAATATGGCCATCAGGTAACATATTGTTGGACGATAGATACGCAGCGAACTTGAGGTAATGCAACATGGCATCTTGGGAAAACCGCCCAATAATTTTTCCCATACTTCTCATAAACTCCCCCTCATACCTTTCCAAAACAAGATCTCGCACCTGGGAGTAGAACATTGAAATGCAGGTTGTAATGTCCGACGTTGCTGGAGCGTTGACACATGCATTTGTAAAAAGAAGCCAAGAAATTTCAGGTGGGGATATTGTTGTGATTCGTTGTATCCAATCCTCTTGATTGGTCGCTTGTGAAGATACAACTGAACTGGGTGATCGTCGACAAAGCCTGGTGCCTTGCGCTATAGCGTTCACAACTTCTAGGCCTTGAAGGTCAAATATATCAGCATTATTTCAACCTCAAACGTTAGTGAAGAAAATACCTCGAGACTCAATAAAATCCTGGAACTGAAACCAAGGAAGATTGTCCAGCTTGTTGCTGAAAGATACTTGATCCGACAGGGTGAAGACGGTAATTGCTTCTGGATTCTGGGGGCTCGCATCTTAGGAAGAGTCAGCTAACACGTTGATACCAAAACCAAGTGATAAGAGTGTACCTGTGACCCAGCTTTGCCCAGCAGTCGGGGTGCAGACGGTAATTCCCTCTGGACTCGGCGGGCTTGCGGCTTAGAAGGTGTTAGCTATCACCTTGATTGCAAAACCGAGTAATAAGAGTGTACCTGTGATCCAGCTTTGCCCAGCGGTAGGGGTGCAGACGGTAATTCCCTCTGGACTCGGCGGGCTTGCGGCTTAGAAGGTGTTAGCTATCACCTTGATTGCGAACTTGAAACCGAGTAATAAGAGTGTACCTGTGACCCAGCTTTGTCCTGCGGTAGGGGTGCAGACGGTAATTCCTTCTACCCTCTGTTGGGTCACAGCTGAGGAGGCGTCAGCTACACAGTACTACCAAAACCGGTGGTAAGAATATACCTGAGATCCATCTTTGCCCTAAGGTAGGAAGAAAGCGCCGTGACATCTCCCTCTTCACCTTTTTCTCTGGAATCTCTATTCCATCAAAGTATACAACGCATTTTTTGCCGTCACGCTTTCTTTTTCCCAGCAGCTGATGAATATATTCCCAGTCAGAATGTTTGAGATTTTTACGGAAATTCCAATTTTTGAACTGGCGTCCGTATTCGTCCTCACTACCGAAAGTTTCAGCTACCTATGTAAATCGTTTGAGGAATATAGTTACCTGGCATGAAAATTATACTGTGTCCTCATGTGGGACATGACATCCCTGAGAGACATACGGCGATAGAGCGCCTCAATTTCTGTCCGATGAAGTTCCCAATCGGCCGGCATAGCTTGTTGCCTTATGGTATTGTTGTTCTTTCGAGGTTTTTGGGTATAGTGTAATAGGAAAGCTTGAGATAAGTTGGGTGCTAAAAACGTTTCGGAGGATATTTATCAAATAGTAGAACTGAGAGCCCGAGGATTGCTTGATTGTGAGCTTGCGACTGCTATTGTATTTATGGACGCTTCAAGTCACACAAGGCTGACATGACCTGTGGAGTATATATTCTAAGTTGCATAAGCTCTAGGCTCATTCCAGAAACCTCAACGATTAACCTGCGCCGCGGTTCGTCATCGTCCCTTGCTTCTTATTGGTAAACTCCATAATATTCTGCAGCAGCACATGTGTTCAAAGTGGTTGCTGTTCATAGGCTCATTCCAGAAACTTCAAACGATTAACCTGCGCCGTGGTGCGTCATCATCGCTCGCTTCTTATTGGTGAACTCCACAATATTCTGCAGTAGCACACATATGTGTTACGTTTTTATGTCACATCAGATTCGTCAGTAGTTCCAAATCCCAGCTCCGCTGAAATCATTGGATGAGCCCAGAACCTATTCGCCGATAAGGTTTCAAAATATCGGAACTATCCTTGCCCAAATGGTGGGGTTTGGTGAAGTATAACAAAAACGCTGGTGCGGCAACACATTACAATCTATTTCGTGTAACTGAGCTATTTCCTTCTCGTGACACGCGTTGACCACGCTATCAAATATCACCCATCTCTTTTCTGAACATCCATGCATCTCAATAGTCCGCCCTAGACAGGCTACCCGGGAAGTAAATGATATCCTGGTCCGATTGTGTGACGGAGGTGGTAGTGACCGATGATTTTTCACTGCTGGCGCTACGGGAGATTTTTAGACAATGCATAATCATACGCACGCATCCCGATGCATAACGTATTTTACCGAGTGACCGACCGTGACCGGGAAACGGGCCGCCCGCGGGCACAGTTTTATTGCTCCAGATGACCTGTTTTAACTACCCTCCCAGACCTGGTGACTACTGGAGGTTGAATCATGACTCCCAACCCATCCTCTCTATGCTCTACAGTACTCTCTGGGTCTACCTCATCATCACTACATACAATGGGGTCCTCCTCATCATATCCTAGGCCCACTTCTTCCTCCTCATTTTCACTTCCAGATTCCCATACATCCTCTACCTCCTCCTCCCCATCACCCAAGACAATGATATGCACCTTCTTTCCTTTTTTCTGCACGCTTTTAGAGGTGCTGGAGTTTGTAGCTGCTGCAATCTTTGCTGCAGCCTTCTGTTTTCGCTTTTTTGCCTTTTCCTCTTTTTTACTCTCCACCTTCATTCTCTCCTCCCTGAGGCGGTCCACATCCTCCTGGGTGATCACTCTTGCTTTAGTTAGGTGGCGGCGATCTTTTGCAGCTGCAGCAGGTACATCTTTAGCCTGAGAACGAAGATTTCTAATGATTTCCATCCCCAAATCCTTATCTGCCAATACCCCCTCTGCACTTCTGCCAAGTTGTGAAATCAGATGCTTTAACTTGCGTGAGGAGGGTGTATCACATTGTACTAGATGTAGGGCATCTCTCTGTAGGTGGTAGATACCTCTGGAGTGGCGAGGAGTTGAGGGATCACATAGCGGCCGAGTGATATTTCGTGATTCGTGCATAAGAATTTTTCGTGGGTTAAAAGGCCAGATTCCAGTCGTACGGAAGGCACTGATGATATTGGCTTGGTGTATGTCTTCGCCCGAGCTCGTGTAACAAGCCTGATAAGGGATTATAAATTAGCAACCGGTATTTTAAATAAATGTAGTTGGGCCCGGGCCCAGCCCGGGGTAGATTTACTCATGAAATTGACCCTTCTTGATTGCATTACCACCTCTTCTCATCCAATCATCAAGTTCTGTACTGTATGCTTGCTGGAGAGGACCAAACAGCCCTACATCTAGTGGTTGTAAGATGTGTATAGAGTGGGAGGGAAGGCAAATAGGATAAATATCATTGCTGAGGCAATACTGAAAAAAATCAGCTGTAAGATGTGAATCATGTCCATCCAATATCAGGATTCTGGATTTGTCCTTGGCACTAAATAATCAGCAGCTGAGTGGAATGATTTTGAAGGTACTTACATATCGTGGCTGTATCGGTCAAAGTTTCGTTCTATCTATTCCAAACCAAGTTCCCGGTCAGTCCAACCCTTGGGTGACCACGCAAAAGTTGCAGTATCCATTGCTTGTACCGCTGCGTGCCACCCCATTATGTGTACCGAACCCTTATAGATATACATGGGTGGTAATTCCCAGCCATCAGCAGATACAGTCTCAATAACAGAAACTATCTCACGATTTCCATCCTGACTGTAACGTGGATTTTTTCGACCTTTCCGACAGATAACCTTCACCTTGAGGGCTTGCCCTAGTAAGAACCCCTTCTCATCCATATTGTAGATATTTTCTGGCTGCACCTTGTACTTTCGAATGAGTTTTCCCAACTAGACAGTTAGTATAAATTGATGAGGAAAGAAAAAACTTACTTTACAGAAATAATCTTTCAAGATGACAGGATTATTTGCATTGGCCCTCTGACGATCTATGCGTTTACTAAACTTGGTTGCAAGAGAGGGATTACGGTTGAGAAACTGGGTAGCCCAATGTTTTCCAATTTTCCGCTGTTTGTTAGTAGGAAGAAGAGATTTGGCGAAATCCTTCAAAATACGAAATGTAATTGGATGACCTAAATCATCTACTGTCTCACAGAACCTTACAATAGATTTCTCTTCTTCAACAGAAAGTAGTTGTTGTGATCTGTGTGCTTCGGTATGAGATTGGGAGCCCCGGAGGTGGGCCTGTAAGGTTGCATATGGGATACCATAGGTAGCTGCTGCAGACCGAATGGTAGGCTCAGTGCCATCAAGTATGTCCCTTTTGGCAATGCAAATATCTTCTTCACGATTTGGATATGTAGGACGAGCTTTGACACGGCCCATGATTGCGTTGTTGATTATAATACTCAATATTCGTGGATTTCCAGCGGTAATTATACAGCTTCACTCGTGTGAGTGATCCCGGCCGGGTAATAGGTCTCGGCCGGCTACACCGTAAAATACGTTACGGCGTCCGATCGGTATCTAATTTCACTGCCTGGAACCGTTATCCCCATGCCATAACCGATCAATCTTCACAAACAACCTCTATAATTGCGGTACAGAGCGGCTCTTCCGGCAAGCTCGGGCCCACCAGACCTGCTGAACACCACCGCCAAGACAATGTAAATCATGCGCTATTTCCACTTTTTCCCCAAACCACAGGAAACGGCGAGTACGGACGCATCTCATGAAGTAGTCTTGGAAGATGGACAAGGCTTTAGAGGGTCGTGAGAATACATGAACCGGCATCCATACAGCATTCCCAGAGTATCTCCAGCATATACTTATAGAGAGTAAGCAGGGAACCCTACTAACTATAGTCGAATGGCACTCCGAGGATGCCAAACGGATGCAGCGTACAAGCATTGCTACCGCTTAGCGACCTACAGGTCCTAATATACTCGTGAGTGGGCCGATGGTTCTGGCGGGTGAATGGAGGTGCGCCGTTGGCGGGCTGTTCGGGTCGGATTACTAAATCTCTAATATCCATTGAGCGGCTGTGAAAGAGTGATACCCAAAGTCGGAAAGTGCACCTAGAGAAAGAGTCGGCAAGTACTCTACAAGTGCACTTGCAAACCAGCGCAACCCAAGCGCACCGACAAGTGCACCTGGAAGGCAACCGAAGGCACGTGCACTTGAAATCCGCCCGAAGTGGAGCGCACCTACTCTACTCACAGCTACAACTATAACGGAGTGGAGTTGGCCTTTTGCAAAGCTTCAAAATGACCGACGCACATTGTTGACTCTTGTCGTTGAGTGCCGCCGTATATTCATGTACTGTCTCTCCTTCTCCGATCCGGGTGAGATGGGTCAGCGGCTCCCACGTGGTCTCCTCATCCGAATACTTATCTTTCCCCATCTAACTCGGAACTGAGCCTTGCCGCACTCGAATGGGCCAGAATGGCTTCCACCGCATACTCTGCTTCGCCATGTTTGGTGACTTGAATCGGTGATGGCGGCTCCTGCGGCCGCGGTCGAGACTCGCCGACGCAGCACCGCTTAAACTGGCTAACGTTGTAAGGGTGCTGCGCGTCGGCACCGTGATTGCTCCCACCCGTCCCCCGCGTCCGCTACCTCCGTCACCGCCGCCCTCTCGTCCTCCGCCGCCGCCACCGCTGCCGCCACTTGCGCCATGACCCCCTCGAGCACCACTCTCTATCTCCCAATTCCAGGCCCGAGGCCACCTTTGCTGTGGTCTCGATGGCATTCTTTTTGTGCCAGTCGACCGTCCCCTCTCGGCCCACGGCTCGGGTGTGGATTCCGGCCATACTCCGCGGATATCTCGGCCACCTTCAGTGGTGGGGTCGTATATGTCTCGGCCAAGAACATCATGCAACGCTCAAGAGTAGTGGCGACACCTAATTCATCACCTAGGCCCTAGGCTGGGGTACTGCACCAGTGAGCTGTAGGCTACCGGGTTCAGTTCGAGCTTCTCTTACGCGTCCAAGAGCAGAATGGCTATCATCAGCGCATTGCGGGTCAACGTACGATGCAAAGTGCATAAAGTCAATTCTCAGGGGCTGACCGAGATATCTATACAAAAATGCACCAATCGTACTCCCTACATCCCGCTTCATCCAGAAGAAAGATTCCCCCGCCAGGGAGAAAAAAATCGCCTCAAATCCTCCCCAATCTCCAAGATCCTCCAATCTCTAAGATCCGCCCAATATCCGTTCATAGCACGCTCAGCAGCCGCATCTGATCTCTTTAGCGTCATCGTCGGCTGGTGCCCCCGCAGGGACGCACCCCCTTGGCTCATCTCCCTAACCCGGCCCGGACCATGTTCTGCTTCTTGCGCCGCCATCGCGTCGATCGATCGATCGGTATGGTGTCAATCGGTTGGTGTCGAAATGAATAAAGTTGCCGGTAGTCTCCATCGAAGTTACAGCTCCACGTCCGCCCTAATGTTTGGCATGAGACAAGATGTCCCGGAACTTCTCAATCTCTGTCTGTAGCCCGCTCAGCAACCACATCTGATCACCCTTGCTCGGCCTGGTGCCCCGGCAGGACCACACCCCCCTTGGCTTAGATTCCTGATCTGGCCGGATCATATTTTGCTTCTTGCTCCGCCACCATCACGTTGATCGGTTGGCATCGTGCCGATCGATCGGTGTCCTGTTGATTTATTAGTTTCCCGTCGAATGTATGTAGATAAATGTGTCGGACTCGCCGGTAGTCGGTATTCTGCATCGAAGTTATTGCTTCAACCGGTTGAAGAGTCGTCAATTCCGTCGAGATCCCCGTCTTCGTCATTCCCCTTCGTCGTCGTCCTCTCAGCGGCGTCACATCCTAGGTGAAGGAATCGGTGCTGTCGGTGTCGGTGTCAGTGTCAGTCTCCGTGTCGTGAATGCCTACTCTGAAGGTCTCTGTCCCGGATCACATACCCAGCGCTTTCCTCTGGCAGTACCTCTGCGGCGCTTCTCATTGTGCATTTGGGTGACATCTCCTCCCAAGTCTCTAAGGTCCATCCCGTCCGCATTTCCTAATAGCTTCCGTCACGTTTTCGTTATTGTTATCATTCCCAACAGCATGTGGTGTGTTGATCTCACTGTGGCCCGATTGCCCTGTACTCCGAACTCAAACTCGTCCCGTTGATGCGTCATTCGGATACCGTGTTCTCGTCCCGTGTCGCTGTCGTTCCACCGAGTTGCTACTGCAAAAGCACCGGAATCGTGGCAAGAGAGTGTTGTGTAGAGTTGGCATCAGTTACTGTCTTCTCGTGTCGCCATAGGTCCATCGATCAACTCGACTCGATTACTCGCGATAAGCAAGTACAAGAGGATACACCCTGCTCGATCTACGCACTTACTAATCGCTGACAAGAGGGGATGCTGAAGTGTTGCCACCAAATTGAAAGGTGCGAAGTACGTAACTTGTGGCCGTCTATTTGATGCAACACTCCTTCCAGTTGCTACACTCCATGAGAAACAAAAATCAGTCCGTGCATGCCAGGTCCGGGCGGGTGCGAGTCCACCCGGACCTGACGCGCTACGCGGGGTAGAAGGCCTGGCATTGAATGGTATAGCCGACGCATGCAGAGTGCAGAGGACAGAGGCATGGACAGTTGGTACGGACGCGTGGGAGAGTGCGGAGACGTGGAAAATCGAGAGTAGCAGAAGAGAGCGATATCGACTTTGAGGTTGACTTTGTGATGCAGTGGAGTTTGAGGAATTTGTGGTGTGGAGTAAGGTCGTGAACCAGCCCCTAATTTCGCTCCGTTCAGGAGGGGCTGAGATCGAGCTTAGGTGTGTGGTGTTCCATGTTGACGGGTGGTGCTCAGGAATTCCCAACCTGCACAATTCCAAAATGATTAAACAATATTCTGAAGGGTAACAATTTTTCTGACATTCTCCATCTATCATAAATACATAAAAAGTTTAATAATATATATTGATATATCAGTTTTTCTATTTTTACTACCAATCATCCCATTCTCTAGACGTCACCATGAATTTTTGTAATGTCTATGGAATCGTATTGACTGAAAACTTGAATGTTCATCAACGTCAAGTTTACCAAATTGCCATTCAATTGACCTTCCTGGATAATACTACTGTGGACCAAAATCAGAATCCAGATACTGCTTTGTTCCATTATTTTTGTATATCATTCCAATACTACTATCTGTTCACTATATGTAAATATTCAGCTGTCAGGTGCATGTAGTTAGTGACAGACAAGTAGTTAGTTAAGGATATAATGAGAGGCGAGATCAGTATTATAAGTTGGGATCAGTGATATTACGGAATGAATTGGAGCACGTACAATAAGTCAGAATATAGGAATTAGAGATATGTTGGTAATTGGAAGTATGACTGAAGGGATATCAGCGATAAGTTGTACAATGATGGTGTTACAACGTAAAATTATAATTCAGACACGCCAAGACCTCTTTCGCAATGAATGCTGCATTCGACGCGACGGCTACTTTTCTTTTCTGCTTAATTCAAATGGGGCTTTCACCGGTGATGGAAAATGAAGGGCCACGCTTCATAAAGTACGAAACTACCAATAATACTGGCAGCAATAGTCCTTCAGAGTATGCAATAATATGAAGCAGTAGGTTTTGTTATCTTCCCTCGAAAGCGGCACATGCATATGGTTTAAAGTTGATCATGCATGATGATTGATTCGGCATTAGACATACCTAGGTAGAATTCATTCGGATTTATTGTTTACTTAGTACTAGCACACATAGGGAGTAGGACAAATTCCTCATGGTAGGGAGATAAAATTCTCATATGCGTATTAGTATGATGGTGCAGATATGACATGGGAGGTACGAATAAAATCAAGGGAAACAATGATATTATAAAGCTTAAAAATCAAACCAACGCTTAATAACAGCGGCTCCGGCAAAAGCGACAGAAGCCACCGTCTCCCAGGACTCCTTGATGACGTTGATAGACCACCGACGTCTCACTTCATATTCCCCTCCACCTCCTAGTGGAATCGAGCGGTCCTGCGATGAAATATTAGTTGCTAGATACTGAGGCCAAAGAATGCAATGAGAGGTGTAGTTACCTTGCGGTGCTTCCAGTAATATTTCAATCCCAAGGTGAAGATAGCGAAAGAGAGAGCGCCAGTGCCCAGAGAAATATTTGCAATATCCCCAGGACCCAAACCCGGTTTGACTGGCGCGGTAATGCAAGTACTGAGCGGGGTATGCGCTGTGGTGTTGCGCATACGCAGTTAAGAAAGATTCGTGTTAGGGATTAGGGCTTAGGGCACACCTACATGTAGTCCTGGAGTTGGAGGCCTGCACAAATTGATAAGATGGAGTTAGTTGTGTTGAGGCTGACAATAAACTTAAGCTGTATGGATTGGCGACGGATGTTTCGGTTTCTATTGGTAGCTTTCCATGTCCCTCGTTGACTGCAAAGCCGGTTGTAGATGATTTTGCTTCCATGTCCTGCTCGTCAAGGTTCTATAACAATAATTGTGTTATCGACATCTGACTTTTAGGACGGCCCATATACTGTACAGGCAATTGGTATGATTCGTCGCCATCTGACCATGCAGCATTATTCCATATTTGGTGCATTCTTGAAGGTCAATTGGTCCCTCCGAGTGTATCATCGTCAATTGCCGGTACAATATACGATATGAAGACCGACATTACCTAGTGTACTTACGTTGTATCCGACTGTAACGGCAACCGTACGAATCAAGGTGTTGCTCTGAACGTGTGGGGGGTGAGGGCTTTGGGCCTGCTAATGTCCGTGACATATGGGGTGCACAAACTGATGGCTGCAGGGCATATCAGGAGCTGCAACAGTATGTTGAGGAAAACCTTGTTAAGGTTGTACGGCAGGACAGAGGACGTCGACTTACTCCACAGTCGAAATAATATATCGACGAGAAATCCCCTTTACCGTCTTATGGGGTTCGAAAGTACAAAGCTGGTGGTAAGCTGTGGCTGGAAGGTAGGGTTGCCAGTGGTTTGCGTCTGTGAAATAAAACAAAACTAAAACAGGTATAGTACGTTTGGAATGCAGGATACCGGGAGAAGTGCAGACAAATGTGGGTCTTTTTGTTTTGTCCGTGTAGTGGTGGATGTTTTGGATAAACGAGCTGATATATATTCATGCAGAACAAAACCTGTTTGCGAAAGTATGATGCGTCGAGCCTAGCCCAGTGTTGAGGGCCGATTGTTGGACTTTCTCTGGACTCGGACGGGCTAAGCTTGGACTACGTAACATAGAACTCTCACAAGTGATAAGTGTAACATGTCAAAGAAGTTCAGCCAATCAAACTTCAAGTTGTCGACGTCGATTCTACGAGGTTCTAGGGAACTCGAGAAGGGGATAGATTTCCGACAGGGCTGAGAGTAAACGATCCCCACACCAAGTGAAACGTTCCAATCATATTTGCCTGATCAACCTCTAAACTACTACTTCTGGTTTCGGATCGTCGCTAATGCAAGCTAAGCTGCTTACATGCAGCAATGACATAGCCAATCACGATATCGATCAGTTTCTTGATAAGCAGATGCCTCCTCCCTTTTCCTTCAAGAATTATCACGCCATTCAATTATCTCAGTGAATGCCTATATGTAACCCGCCGATCTCCCACTATCTGCTCCGTACGGTGGGGGATTTTCGTTCATGTCATGGGAATGAATCCTCTCACGGCATCTATACCAAGCAACGGTTACACAGCAGAAGCGAAGGTCCAATTTACGAATACTGATGGTGCGGAATTCCGGGCTCTATCTTCTGGACCATCTGGGGATTCACCGGCTGCATCTTAGCCGCCTGCGGGATTCACTGGCAACATATTGCCAACGTTTCCTCGTAGCAAGATGCTTTCAAAGCCAGTTGATTTCTTTCTGTGAAAACTGGCAAGGAGATAGTGGTTTGACGAAGATGATAGGGAAATGCAACCATGGGAATGTCCTGTGCGTGGAAGGTGTGCTGGGTCTGGAAGTTCGACGTCCTAGGAGGCTTGGAGAGAAGTTGCTACCACCATTCTCGCGCAGTGATCTTCGATACAACAAAATTAACTCCATCACAATGTTTTAGCCGAGTCAATGGTTTCAAGATGTGATGCCGGTCACCCAGAGCCAATCAACGCCGCCCACAGCATGTTCGCGCACTTCGGCTGCATCACGGTGTATAATATGTTCCTGCGAATACGCCAGGACAATGACCTCGGGACTTACCGAGAAGGGTCCAAGGGTCCTGGAACCCTGCATTTGAAGAACCAAACCCACGTCTTTGCATTCGCCACGCCATCGCACAATTATATGTACAATCAGTGTGCGCACGAGAAAATTCGGGTTTCGGCAGATAGGTATCTCTGACTGTTCGCAGATGACGAAATTTGGAAATGACGCAGATTGAAGACTGATATGAACTCGAATAAGCTGTCGATCTCGTGGGATATCTCGTCTAACCCCCACAGAAAGAGGCATGACGGCACTTATGACGGGCTGGGGAGAGCGCGGCTTCGAGAAATTTCAATTTCGTGGATGGCGGCGTCAAATGACGGGTGTGGTGCCCGAACCTCACCTACGTAACGGTCCCGACAGAAATTTCCAACTTCACCGCCGCCATCGAGTGCTTGAAAAAGTATGCCCAAAGCCAGCTTTCCAGTGTCTATATTTTAACCTCTCACCGCCTCGAACATGCCGGGGCTGTGCACGAATGGAACGGCTGAACCTCACCAGCCCCGGGCCCCCGAAGCCGCGTGGACAAACTAGTAATAATATAGGAAACATAAAATATTCAGACGGAAAGTCATGCGTAACAGGCATTTGCTACACCGAACCACTCAGTCGCCCGTAATAAAAAAAAACGGGGTTTCCTGACAAAATGACGTCCGCTCAATATAGTGACTGTTTTTTCTAAAGTCCAGTTTTATTGTTATGCAATGACGTCCTTGGTGATTCCAGCTTATACGTTTTGTTTTCACCACGCACTCTGGAGTTGCCACTGGAATGTTTGCCAGTAATTTACCTCAGTTCGGGCACGAGCTCGAAGTTGTCCACCCGCCGCAGGCATGTGAGTCATTCCACACAGATAACAAGGCGATCATCAGGCTCTGTTATATTATGGGCAACGATCGTCAGGTGGTGGTACATTGTTTTTATCACCAGGCGTTAGACGGGCATGATTGGTGGCCGCCGGCAAGAATGGTGGAGGCCGCCGGCGGCGGGGTTGCACGTGATGCGGCTTTTGCCTACGCCCGCCGCTAGAAATAGCCATTTCAATTCAGCAACCGAGAAAATACCGGATGGTTTATAGGAATTACCAGTGATAATTGAGATATGAATTTAGGTGCCGCCAATGCATCCGGTATTTACTGTAAAGTACAACCCAAAGGCGAAAGGTTCGCAATGTTCCTCTTTGGCCGCGGCGCGTCTCCGGACTATCACCCTCACTATCACTCTCTCTATCACCCCGGAATTCTCTCGCGACCAAGTGCTCCCATACATGAGGCAAAATATTGACTGAAAACCGCACTGCATTGTCATTGTATTAGTTGTGTTATATACTCAACCTCCAAGTAGGCCGCTGCACGGCCATGCCTGAATATTGACTACCGTTGCCTTCCCACCCGCTTTCCCAATCTACGATCTTGATAAATGAAGATCGAATGGACAGAGGTATGGGCAATCTGGGCTGCGATAGATTCAAGTTGCAACCAACATACCTTGATAGGCTCCAAAGATCTAGACTTGTGGTCACTGTAAGTGCCAACCTCAGAGAGGCTGTTTGCCGACTGGCAGATCAGCGTGATTCATGGGCCTCATGGCTGGGTACTGCTACAGTACATTTGAAACTTCCAGTCGGGCTCAGTACAATAGCACCAGGTATACAGCATCTTTACTACTATTTTCCGATGCCCCAGCGCTGTTGAAACAATACATCTAGTCTGGACAGTAGCCTTGGCTCCAGCCTTGTCAACCAGTTTCGGATTCACAGCTAGCCTGGGAATATGCCGCACAGGAGGGAGGTAGGTGCATTCGATCGGTGGTCTAAGTACTGCAAGTAGTAATTGAGATTGTTTATGTGAAGAATAAATCTAACTTGCTGTTTTCGGCCGCCACAAAATCCTTGAGGTGATAGAGAGAGTGATAGTGAGGGTGATAGTCCGGAGACGCGCCGTTTGGCCGCTCAGTCACGTGCTACCGCGAGTTTAAACGGCTCGCGTCAACCCTCACCAAACTCCGACCACACAATCCCACAGTTATCAGGATCTTACAATTAACTACTGGTCGATGGGAGGAGTTCTGACAAGTACCCTCGACCGCCTGTTGGACCAATCGGAGCACGAATCGGACTTTGTGAGCACTGCTTTGAGGGAAGAAGAGGATACGATTACTGCGAGATCTATCCCCATTACTTTTTTAAAAAGTCTATCACTGTAGAGTAGTCCGCATCTGCGCTATGCAGAAGCTATCGACTTGGTTCATGGCCGCTCACTCCACGGCTTAACAGATTACAGAAAGAATTACGGGTGAGCAACAACGTCTGCTACTGTTACGGGGCAGAACAGAAAAGTCGATGGTTGATGACAGAATAAGAAAGTCGGTAGCTGATTTTTGTCATGATATTGTTGGTATTGTGGTAGTGTATGTTAATGCATGCTTCCTTCCTTCCTAAGTTCTAGCTGACGAATGAGCTCTACAGAGTTGGCTCTCACTAGAGCACGGGATATCATCCTCTGTGGCGTGTACCGGATTTCCCGCATCTCAACGCTCGTGTCATGGGACGAGGAGGCCGCGTCGTGACAGCACACATATACCACCTCCCGAACCGGCCTGTCGAGATAGTTATTGCAACACTAGGTAATCACGAAGAGAACGAAGAAAAGGTGAAGGAGGCGTACAAAAAAGGGATATTATCTCGTCCACTGCAATCTTTTGTTGGGAGCGAGATGATCAATCAGGTATCCCCATTAAACAGATGCAAGATTATGAGGACAATATTGGTTCAGGTAAGTTGTCATAAATAGTCTTGAAGTTTATACTTCAATGATATCTGACTGCAATGCAGAAGGATGCAAGGACGGTATTTATACGAGAGGGTCTAGACAGAAGCAGTTACGATAATATCTACACACCATCGTCTCTCATGTCCAATATAAAGAAATCCTCGGCTGCGGAAACCCAACGGCTTACGAGAGGAAGCTAAGAATGTACAGACGAGCAATTGCGTCTTTAGAGAATGGGGAGCTATCTAGCGATGGTGAAGACGACGAGCGATAGTTATGAAGATGAGGAAATGGATGATTACGAGGAACAAGATGAATCTGATTAGTATGAACTTTCGCTTGAGGGACTGGTGATAACGTTGAAGCATACTGGCCCGGAAAGTAATGGCGCGCAAGCTTCGTCTTTACACCGCTATTTCCTCTGGAGGCGTCGACTGGTTCCAAGCCCTTGTTAAGTTCAGTGGTAGCCCTTCTATAACTGGCTTAATCGTGGAAAACGCCTGTCTGTCAATTATTTTAACTAGCTAGCGATATTGTCTAGTACTATATTGGGAAATATGAATACAATTATGTTCGACGGTAATGTCGACCCCACACGGTGTATATTCTACTTCGAGCTTCCGCCCCTCCTCTTTCTATCATGCGTAATCCCACCGATTGTACAAAACCCGCCTGTGATATCACCCCATCCCCACCTACCAAGTAGCCTCCACCCTCCCACTCCCCAACCCCTTCTCCTTCCTCACCACCTTCATCGGCCTCAACCCACCCCACCCAAACACCACAAACGGTGCCCACTTCCACCGAAACGGGTTCACCACAATACACTCCAAAAACCACCAACACAGCTCCGCATACGTAAAGAAATCAAACGCCTTCGTTGGCGCTCTCGTCTTCAACGCCGTCGTGAACCTCACCCAAAACCTCATTGCGCCCTCTGGCGGCCGCGTCAACGGGTCAGTAGGAAACATCAGCAGCAGGCGCGTGTACACGCCAATATGGAAATGTCCCACCGTGCCGATGGCGTTTACGTATGTGCAGTTATTGGCGCAGATGTCGATGTGTGCTGGCGGGAAGGTCTGGAGGTACCAGTTTGGTGGTGGGGGATCGAAGGAGTCGGAGGGGAGGAAGGAGAGTGAGGGACGGGAGTAACCGGTGGCGTAGACGAGGACGTCGGTGGGGATGAAGGTGGAGTTGCCGGGACCGCCTTTGGGGACGCCGCGTGCGCGGAGGTTGTAGTGGATTCCATCTTTTGTGACTTTTTCGATGTCGCCCCGGAGCCACTGTGCTTTCCCGTCGCGAATCTGGTCGAGTACGGAGTCGTTGACCATGGGTGTGGATTCCCATAGTCCTTCCTTGGCTGGTGCTAGGTCTGCGAGGTCGCGGTAGAAAAAGCGCCGGAGGAGGAATTCGGGGATGTAGGAGGTGTACATTTCGGCGCCGAAGATGTTGAGTGAGAGGAGGATGTCGATGATGGGATTCCGTGGGATTATCCATTTGTCGGAGCGGGAGAGGAGGTGAACCATTTTTGCGCCGTTTGCGGCGGCAAATTCGAGCACTTCTACTGCTGAGGCGCCCCCACCGACTACCGCTACATCTTTTCCCTTCACGTCGACCCCGTCGAGCTGCGAGGAGTGGACTTTCACCCCACCGAAAGAGTCGATACCGGGGACGGGAGGGACCTTGGGGTCACCACAGGTACCGATCGCGGCGATCACTCCATCGAAGATACCAAGTGAGGGGTCGTTGTTGATGATCCACCCATTACCGTTGGATGCCTTCTTCACACTCTCCACCTTCACTCCGAACTTGGTTTTCTCCTGAAGCCTGTAGCGCTTCCATACCCCTTTGATCTGTTTCACTATGGCTTCGCGCTTTGGATACTCCCGCGAGTAGCTGACCGACGGGTGGAAGCGGTACATTATCGAGTGGATTTGAAGGCCGGAGGTGGAATTGACACGTGCCCAGATGCCGCCGATGTTGTTGGAGGATTCGAAGATGGTGACATCGCTGTTGTGGGAGACGCAATGGGCGGCTGCGGAGACACCGGTAAGGCCTGCGCCGATGACCGCGATCTTGGGACCGGTGAGGGTGGTGTTGGAGGATGGAGGTGATGGTGAGAAGATGGAGATTAAGAGGTGTTGTAGGAGGGAGTAGAGATGGAAGATGATTGTTGATAGCAAGGAGGTAACGATATTGAGAGGATTGGCCATAATGGCGGGAGTGAGGCGGGAGCGAGGTGTGAGCTGGTGGATGGTTGTTGGAGTTGAGATCCATGGAACGGTTTTGTCGTAGGAAACCGCGAACTACGTCATTGCTGTGTTTGCAAGGATGATATTCCGGAACACAAGTTTGCACTCGATCACATGTGAAATATTAGGGCTAGGATCCTGTGCACCCCATGTATTGATACATGATTGGGAGTATTACTTAGAATTTCCCAAAGGATGTCATGCGAGGTGGTGAGGTTCGCTCATCACGGATCTAGCATACCAACATATGGGTGTGTGTATCATGTATGCCGACCGATGAATCGCAATGGTGTAATACATTCGGTTTCTTCTGAGGGTGGCCTCAAAATCTAGTTCGCTCGGCTTTAAACCTGTTCTCGTATACCAAACTTTGCCTCACTCGCAAGAAAATCTGGGAACGAGAGCAATTCAGACCATGCTTCGACAGGCGCCCTCGATATTCATAAGAATACCAAAGAGCTTCATTCACAATTAAATCCCCATAGACTAGATAGAGCACATCAATCAGGGTTCCCGAGATTTCCCAAAGTTTCTCGTTGCAGTTCAAACCGTAGCCCCGATGAAATGTTACAGACAAATTTATATTTACATACCGTTGTAGCTCACCCTCACCCACGTGCACACATAAAGAATTTACAAGAAACTCACCACCGTAAATCGGCTTAAGAAGTAATTTGGATATGTGCTAGTGATGAGGCCCAAAAATAAGATTCTTCGATGTACTTTTCAAAAACGATATTAAAACATCGACTCCGCAAACACAATATGCAACCGAGACAAGTATGGTTTCCTTTCACGGCAGTTTTTATAGGTAGCCTCGCTCATAGGTTCCAACATTTATTCCGTGGCTTGGGAAAGAAGACAACATCGCCTCGGCCTGGGAAAGAAGACAATCCCACCTCTAGCCCCCTACGGACTCCAAATATACAGTCTACAAGATCACAACAACCGCTAGTCTGACTATATCCAGATAGCAAATCGATATCTCACTTAATTCGGTGCATTTTAACGACAATCTATACTGTAATTCTAGTGCGAGTAGAAAGGTTGGCATAAATGGGAAGATAAAATCAAGAAATTTCCTGGCCCAACCTTATCCCAACCTAAGCTTACCTTGAAAATATAGGCTACAGTACGCAGTTAACTACCACACACACGATACCTATCAAAGCACTTTCTATCTCTAAACGGCATAAGTTAAATTTATCATGTTTCCATTCTGATGGACAATGCCTATGGAACTAACCTGCTTTCTCTGAAAAGCACCATCATATACTTACAGTCGCCCATCAAACGGGAAAGATAACAAGCGGAACCCACTATACAAGGTACACTGCACGAATATTCTACGAAAAGCTGTTCTTCGGGAACATCAAGGCCGACGACGACGACCGAAGGGCGGTACTTAACACACGCAACCCAGCACTCGGAACCACCCAACAACCAACCAACCTCACGACAGGAACTCAGACGCACGACACACACCAATCATCCATTGCTTACTGGCGTAGCAAACCATCCACACCCCAATGCATGCTGCATCAACTTCAGCCACCATTGATCCACACCTAAACACAACTCTCTTAGGTGAGGTTCTACCCTAAACCCCAAGCCCTGCTAACATCCCAGCCAACATTCCTTGCATTACGCCACCCCCACCATGGGCGTGGACTCCAAGTGATGTGGCACAAGTCGTCATCGGCTCTGGTGCGCTGTTTTTGGCAGTCTTGGCGCTTGTACTGAAATATTATTTCCTGATCAGGACAGTGGTTGTTAAGGTATGTGTGCAAGATAAGATGTGAGTAGAAATATATTGATTGACATTGGGCTTACAGAGTTGGCATATACTGCTGGAGACAGTCCCGAGTTGGAGAGATTGTGGAAGAGATGTTTCGAGGAGGGTTGTTGATGGCATTTCTGTGTGGGGCAAGACTGTGAAGAGGTGGATTGCTGTTTAGGCTGACAGTGTCTTCTCTCGAAGGTGCAGGAACGAGTATGATACTGAAGATATTTTTATTGAAGTTTTCGTACAAAGGGGGTTGTTCCTAAGTCTTCCTAAACCTAATTTCCACTCGAGCTGTATACGTGTGGCCTGACATTTGAGTAAAAACATGGATTGTGGGAATGAAACTTGTGAAATTCATGCGAAGTTGTGAGGTTTTTCCTCCAGGTTCAGCGTACCAACTGACGATGTATTTATGTGGAACGGAGGACCGCCGGGAAGAGAAAATTGGTATGTACCGTAAAATGGTTTCTTTTCCAGAACTCATTCCGTTTCTTCGGCAAGACATCTGGGCCAGGCCGCTCGGCTTAAAAATATGTGGCGTCAGGCAAATATTATACACTGCTTCCTTCTCTTGGTATATGAAGAAGGATTTGGGGGTTCTTTATCCAACTTTAGGAAGTGTTTCCTTGTGGCGGCAACTCATCCTTATATTCATTTCCTCCCAGGTTCAGCCCTTGCTCTCACCAACAAAATTCTCATTGCTTTTCCTCTAGTCAGCTGCAACCACAAATGCAATTGCTCTATTCAGACCAGATGCAGCTTATGTTCGCAATCGTCTGATTTGACGAGATGGCACGGTGAATGCCGCGAAACAACATTGAGCCCCCAGCGCTAAGCGCAAGACCATGAGTGCTCTCGGGGGCGGTGTTCGATGCATGTCATGCGAGGCTATGAGATTCGCCACTAAAAGTCCAGCCATGGTGTTTTGAGAGTACGTGAATCAGAGAACCACAAGGACGACAAAATCGGGCCGGTATCGTGGGATTGTTTTCAGAATACTCTAAATAATCAACAATTGATAATTCAATCTTCTCTTCATGAGCAGGCATTTATGAGACGGTCTCGTTGGAGAATGATCGCAAGATCTCCACGCTGGACGGCACGGCTCTTGGTCATGTTTGCGTCAGGTACTTTATATATATTAACTCTTCACCTGTACCGTCAGGATCATGGGCGATTTAGACTTCTATCATTTAAGGGAGAGGAGATTTTCCTTGTGGCGGCAGTCGGCTCTTATAGGCCTTTTCGTTCTGCAGGCCGAAAAAGCAATGTAGCTTTCGGCCTTACCCTCAAGGCAACCATCAAGAATCCTTGCTTTTCCTCGAGCTGACTGCATGATTCCATCCTGGCTGGTCAGCACCTGTAGCTGGCATTACTTTACTTGAATTTTCCAGTCAAAAGGAAACGCATCAGACCTCTGAAGTACACAACCTTTGGGGATTCAAGCTGTCGCTGCCAACACCAACCAGACCTTAAGTTAGCTTTTTATCAGCTTGCTACCGCCGCGCCCTCAACCGACACCCACATTATATACGCACCTTGATCTCCAAACAGTGTGAATCAACCGTATTGTATCCGGCACGCAATTACTGTGCACGTCGTATTTGGAACCTATTTTCCTCCGGCACCATTGCCCAACCAAAAGAAACCCTGTCTTCACCAGGAAGAGAAAATTCTCTCGGTCAACAGCTACCAATGCTCACTGGTGAATCCCGTAACTATCTGCCCACAAATCCATTCTTAGCCTTTCCGCAGTGTCCACCAACCACTCGACGCCAAGCCTAAACACAACCGCGACAGGTAGGGCTCCACCCTATGCCCTAAGCCCTGTTATATGTCTAACTACGCGCCACAGGCTTGTCATGCACCACGCCATGGACTGCTAGCGAGGTTGCACAAGTCGCCATCGGCTCTGGAGCTCTGTTTGTGGCAATCTTGGCGTTGTTTCTAAAATATTATGCGCATATCATGACACAGGTTATGAAGTATAGAAGGGTGAGTATCTCATGTTTTGTGTTCTCGTATTTAACTAACATCGATCGCGTTTGCAGAGTTGGCATATTCGAGTAGATGAAGAGGCGGCGTGCGATCTGAGGTTCGTACAGTACCGCGATGGCGTTATGAAGTTCTGGAGGAGGGTCGTTGAGGGGGTTGAAGCTGTTAGGAGGTGGATTAAAGTTACTTATTGCAATTGGGATCATAACGTTACTGTTTTGAGTTTTTTGTATTTATCGTTGTTATTCTCATTATGAGCTGGCTCCGAACCCAAACATGTAGCTGAAAGGCGAAAGATGGGACCAGATACCTATTTAATATTTAAACCATTGTTCCTGTCTGGAATACAGCCGGTACCTTGTGAGACGGAAAGACCTCCGTGTTTACGAACATACATTATGGACATCCCTGAAGAGGAAAGCACTGCCTCTGTCACCAACAAGCATTTCATTGCTTTTCGTCGAGCTGACTGCATATTTTTGATGGTGCAACCACACCTTTGCAGCTTTACTTTTTCTGCAGCCACAGCATAGTCAAAATGTATACCCGCAAGCCGGAGACCTTCGAGGGCCGGAAATCAGCCCCGGGAAAGCAGGTGCGCAAATTCCTTACCCGCATGTAGTCGGTATAAATCACTTTTGGCGCGGGTGAAGAGCAAAACTCCGAGATAGTATCGGGTGGCAATGTCTAAAAATGCAGAATTGATACATGCAAATCTGTTAGCTTGCAGCTGTTTTTAAGCGCTTATTTGAGAAATAATGCGCATTAGCAACGGTGGCTGCCGAACTTCGCTCACACTCTTGTCCAATAACACAAAATCAATCTTTAGCGCTAACCACAACGAAGAACTAGGACTTTCATTATTCAGTGTCGATTTCAGTAGCTCTTTTGCTCTCGTATACCAGCCGTTCTTTTTGAAAATGTTGCAACAAGAGAAATCTTTTGTACTCCTTTTCGTTAGCACACAGAAAGGAAATGCAGCCGCAGGACACAGCCCCTGCGCATGCTCTTGCTGCTTGTTTTTAAGACTCCGCCCAATTGCTTCGTGCGTTAACTACTCTACACTGCCCACCGTTGTGTCAGCATCCCCCACCGGTTCACATTGCCTAGTTCCCATAAACCCAATAAAATCGTCCCTGACCCGCAAAACAAGGTTGTAGTGTTCGCGTCACGCACTTACAATTGAGGAACAGAAATCAGAGAGGAGACAACGATGCCGCTACTATCCCAATTTATCATTCACCAACTGGGAGTACTATAATCACAATCAGAGGTTTTTCATTAGCTACAATCATTTTGACCGCAAAAACAGCTTCTGCTGGATTTCTCTCGTTTAAAATTACATATCTGTCTCATTGAGAACAAAATATCTATTCCTTTATCCTCAGGCTGAAGCGACACATGTGCACATATGCATGAGCTATATGTCATATAAATTTGTTTTTATTGTCTCAGTTATCTGCAAGGTTTTTTTAGGGCGGACTAATTGAGCAGTACCGTAATTTGAGCCTCCCGCACTGCGGTACATAGGTGGGTTTGCCCGGAGAGGCCCAGGTAGTCTACTCCACCAAAATTCCAGTCGACAACTGATCAACAACCAGATGTTTCCTAAGCTGTCCCGATAGACCTTGCAGTTCCATTTATAATTTATGTAAGTGATCTGCACTATCGATTGTTCGTACCTACTTTTGGCGTGCGCATGCGAGTTCGCGTCTAAAGCCTTTCGTTGCAGATATCGATTTATACCTGCGAATTGCCTAGTAATTCTCCAAAAACATACCATGCAGAAGCATAGGATCACACACACACTTTCTACATAGTACCTTTCAACCTAGCCACACAAATCTGAATTTCGCCACACTATCTTAACTCTTACTCTTACGTGCGCTTGAGTTTACATCTACATCAACTTGCGATACCGCCTGCAGTTATGTAAGTACACTATATCATGACCATCATTCTATGAACACTATTTACTCGGACCGTTCGATATTCACAGTCGCCCAACAAACACGAGAAAATGTACATGGAAAGCAACCAAGTGCAATCTCAGTCACCAATGAAAACCGGTAAATCCCGTTCCAATCGTGCACACAAACCCATTCTTAGCTCTATGCATGCAGTATCAGCCTTGCCCACCAATCACCCGGCGCTGCGCTCCAGCAGGTAGGTCACAACCCTAAGCCCCAAGCCCTTCCGCATTCCCAGCCACCACACTAAATATTGCCGCAGCCAACATCCCAGCTCCCACATGCATTACGCCACACCCCATTTCACCACCGTGGAGGTGGACTCTAAGTGATGTCGCACAAGTTGTCATCGGCTCTGGTGCGCTGTTTTTGGCAGTCTTGGCATTGGTGCTGAAATATTATGGGAGGACTCGGATAAGGACACTGATTTTAAGGGTATGTTTACTAGTTAGGACATAGGTGGAAAGTGTTGATTGATATGGCATTTACAGAGTCGGCATGTGCCCTTAGACATCATCCGGAGTTGGAGTGATGGTGGAAGATGTTTCCAGAAGGGTTGTTGATGGCGTTTGTGCGTGGGTTGAGACTGTTAAGAGGTGGTTTGGTTACTAGGCTTGCATTATGGGGTTATTTTTTTGCGTTGTTTTATGTATCGCTGTTATTTTTTGTAAGACAAGTTGCAGCGGGATCGCAGTGTTGTCTCTCGCCGCAGTATGATATGAAGAGATTTTGTTGCAGTTTCGCCCGCTCCTAGAAATCAAATTACCATTCGGGCTATGTACCCCATAAAGTACTCGAGTAGGATTGAGACATTGCAACAACTTTTGCAATCACTTCTCCAGCAGGTCAGCAAAGTAATGCGCAGCAGTAAGCAGCTCCAAGCCCTTGCTGAAACACACCAAGACCGTGTTTTGCACGCAGAGAGAATAGAGTATGTCCACGCTGGTGCAACCACACTTTTTCAACAAAAGATTCAATCGGAATATGAAGGCTTCGCAGCAGGCAGACCCCAGAGTCCGTGATCAACGAAAAAGTACCTCCTTTGGCGACCAAAAGGATATCATACCGTCTGAGCTGTTCCATCTCGTTACTCTTGTACTACGTATAACTTGTAGAAGTGCTCGATGTCAACAACTACTTCCATTTGCCTTGACCTTTTAAACTAGATGCCAATCCAAGAGCGCTGGAAACCGAGCGAACAAATCCATTGTATACAGTGATCTATGTACTCGCGTCGTGGTTGGTGACGCCCGAGCTTAATCCTCCAAAGTCCGGGCACGAGAAAAGATATTAGAAACAGAAGAATTATAGGTGAGGAATATCAATGACGAGAGTGATGATGAATATCAAGGAACGTGAGCGGGAGTGGAAGCAAGAGTTTAAAGTCCGGAGTCCTCGGAGTTTTGTATAATTATTATGCTGATATATAACGCCTTTGCGTCCATAACGCTAAATGGGGCGAAATGGGGCGAAATAGTGCGAAATAGTGCGAAATAGTGCGAAATAGTGCGAAATAGTGCGAATAGTAGTCAAAATCGCCATACCCACAAAGCAGGAAATTACAAAAGACCACGGACAACTTCCCGTGCAGGGACAAAACCTTTCGACGGGGAAGACCATACACCGAGGCTGGATCCATTCAACAATTGGTTAACAACCAAAAACTTTACTAAGCCGTTGTCTGACAGAACCTAATACAGTCGCCTTATGCTTACAAATAAGAGCACATAGAATAAAACCGAGCAGAACCAGCTATGCACGGTAAATCCTGCACCAATGATGCACCGAAATCCATTCTTAGCTTTTATGCAGTCTCAGCCGAACCCATCAATGACTTGGCGTTGCACCCAAGCATATCTGCCACAGAGTTGCGCCTGAACACAATAGCCGCAAGTAGGGCATTACCCCAAACCCCAAGCCCTTGCTTTTTCTCAGCCACCTCACTCCTAGACTAAACAAACGCCACAGCCAACACCCCGTGCATTACGCCCCACCCCATCCCTCCACCGCTTACCCGCGGCGACATCGCACAAGTCAGCATCGGCTCTGGAGCGCTGTTTTTGATGGTCTTAGCGCTGGTACTGAAATATTATGGAAGGATCAGGACGATGATTGCTGGGTGTTGGAGAGTATGTCTGCTTGATTTTTTTATATTCCTTGATTGATCATGACTTAGATTTGTTTTAGCGGAGTCATCACTTACCACTGCAAGAGGAGGAGTCCGCAGAGGGAGTTTGGAGTGTAAGTTTTAGAGACTGTTGCGATTATGTTAAGGGATTTTGAGGGAATGTTGTTGACGTTGTTTGTGAGCGCATTGAGGTTGTTAAGAGCGCTAGCTCGAGGTGGATTGATTTCTAGGCTAGGCTGGCGAATTTCGTGTTTCATTTGTCTGGACATTTTTGTTAAGCTTGCGAGCGATGAGGAAATCGGTAGTTATCTACTATTTTTGGGGTTATTTTATTGATTGAGGGCTGTATGTACGGTTGCAAAAAAGCGTTCAAAAGTCCTCAAGGTGTTTGCATGTTTAGTGATGGATTCGAAGTTGAGCCGGCTTGTTGCTGGCATTTTCACGTGCCTAGACTTAATAAATGGATGTCATAATACACCTATTGAGCCTTAAATCCTCGGATTTTCGACTCAAGTCAGCTTCTATGCTTAGCGAGGTACGAACTACTATATGAAAAAGAGGCCATTTGGGAACGGTTGCAATTCCATTAGCAGTAGGGGAAACGGTTCTACTACGCGTGTACAGCTATTCTACAACCGTCTCAAGTACGGTCGTAGAACCATTCTACAATCACTGGAGATTTGAAACGCTTGTAATGTGATTACCATCAACAATAATGGAACTGCAATCGTTCCCCAAAAAGACCCTTTTTCTCATGGTAGGTAGGGCAGGATGTCTAGGTACGAGAGAGTTGCCAGCGTAGAGAAGTCAAAACGAGAATACAAAAACAAGTTGGTAGATGCATAAATAGGTGCTCTAGTGCCTAAGTTTTTCCTCCTCGGTCGCAAGTTCGCTTGGAGAAAACCATAGCGAAAAAAAGAGCGTGTGAGATAGGGTGGTTGAATAAAAGGTTAGTGTATTATGAAATCCCTATAGAGGATGTGGTGGTTGTGGGGTAGCGAGTGCTGGTTGCTTAACCGTCGTAGGGTACCTAGGTAAGTACTTCATAAGATCTAGAGTCAGCACCGTCGTCCGTGCAATGGTAGTAGGTAGGGACGTGGTGTTGGGGAATATGAACCCTGGGCCCAGCCTCCAGCCGTTCGAGATCGACCCGGACACTACATATCTTCTGAATACTCTCCGGTATTGTATCCATCCAGGAAACGTACTTATAATGCATGAGGTCAACTCCGGGAATGGTTATGTCATGATGTTGTGTGGTGGGGTGATGGAATGATGGGCTTGCCGTTCTTTGGACGGAAAGTGAATCTCGTTGCAGCTGCAGGATAGTATACTCTATATCCAGTCACAGTAAGAGAATAAAACAATCGCCATCATCTTCTCCAAAAACTGTAATAATAGCAGAGAATCTCTGCATAAATGCTTTAAGTGCCTATATGATAGTAACGATACTATGTGGAAGCAAACAGAACAACGGCAAAGCAAGCTATAGCAAATTTCCAACACCTATATACTACCCACCCGCAACTTCTGGCTATCTGCTTTCACCCCCTCCCCCGCTTTCCTCTTGTCCCTTCCCGCACCTACCTTCTAATAACCCCATTCCTCCTCTCTGTACAAGCCGGACAATACCACTTCCCCCTCGGCTCCTCCGTAAGATGCACACACCCCCAATGAAACCACTCATACGGACAATCCTTATCATCGCACCCGACCATACTCCCATAACTAACCTGCTGACAAACACAATAAAGCCTCTTATCATCTCCCTCCCCACCCTCCTCCTCATCCTCATCATCCTCCTCATCCCCATCCTCATCAACAACCCTCTTCGCCGGCGGCTTCTTCCTCCCCGTCTTCCTCGTCCCCGAATGTCCACTCGGCGTTCCCGCCCGCGAAGACTCAGTCTTTATCCCTGGCGTTGACGGGCGTCCCGCTAACGCCGAGCTAATACTCGGAGTACTCGTCGGTAGGCCACTAGATAGCTTCAACCTTTTATTCGCGCTCTCCCTTGGTGTCCCCGGCGTCGCCGTCCGCTCCGAAAACGTCCTTCCCAGCCCTAATCCGGGGCTTTGTCGAATCCCCCTCCCACCCACATGCTGGCTCGCAGCAGGGAGGTTACTTGGCGGTGGAGCTGGCGTAAGGGCATCAGCCGGCATCAAACCATCACGTACCAAGTTCGCGATTTGACCGTCGAGGCGTCGGGAGTGTTTGTCGATGAGATCGAGGGCTTTTTGGGCGAGAGCTAGTTTTTCGTCCTGCAGTTGGAGGACCAAACGTTGGTTTTTGCGGATTTGATCGATGTAGACGGATTCTTTGGGGTTTTCGACGTGGGATCCGTGGAGGCGGATGTGTTTTTGGAGGGAAGCGTCGCGTGTGAGGTAGGTGCTACGGTGCTCGGATAGGAGACGGTCTTTGGCGGAGAGTTCTTCGTAGATGTGTTGGATTTCGGCGGGGAGGTTGGCGACTACACGGGGGGATAGGTGGGTTAAGGTTATGCGGGGGGAAGGTGGGGGAGAGGAAGGGAAGGGCGGGAGTTACTTACCGTCGTTGACGAAGATTTCGAGGACAGTGGCGGCGTCTTCTTGCGGAGCTGTCATTTGTGTGCAGGAGACGTTGGGGTTGTGGTAGTGGTGTTGGTGGGTGGTGCGGGGGTGGGAAGGTTGTGGTGGTGGGGGAAGGTTGTGGCGAGGAGTTAGACGCGTTGGCAACCGATGGGTCGCGTGGCGTGGCGTGAGGTTGGAAGAAGGTGCGGCTCTGAAACACGTGGATTCGGAATCACGGCTTGCCAGTGCTTGGCAGATGTCAGGGACGAGTGAGACCTCTGAACTCTCTGGTCGGCCACACAACACACATGAAACCCACTTCCAGAATCTCGATCCTTCGTGCTGCTGTCTGCGTGCGATAAAAAAAAACAACTACTCTACTAGTGTTGTACCGTCTTCCACTTTCCCAAGCGTATAAACATTCCTACCAGAGCATTCCTCCACGTCAAGCTCCCTTTCCCAATTGCAACCACTGTAACCCAGAAAAATGGATCGCATGGAACCCGATTCCGGTAACTTAATCCTTCATACCGCCGTCTGTGTGTGATGAAAAACTAATTACCCGCTGTAGACCATCCCCTCCCCATTACCTGACGTGCGTGTACTCAACATCTTCGCAAGAAAAGTCCTCATCCGCATGAAGTTTCCCCTTTTCAAAAAGTGGGGATCAGAACAGAACCGTTTTTTGTTGAACTGTCATCGCATGAAACGTGGAATGTTGGATCCGCCTCTTCTATCCCATTAGTGCGTAAGACCTCTTTCTACCCGACCAAACATCAACATTAAAAATGGCGAATTCGAATCACACAAAACCCGATTCCGGCATCTCAATCCCTCATACCGTCGTCTGCAACTAACTACTCTGCTCTAGATCACTTCCACATCCCCCAATAGTATTCCTTTCTCCGCATCAAGTTTCCCTTTCCAGTGGAATAGAATATTATTTTTGTTGTCATCGCATGAAACGAGGAATGTTGGATCCGCTTCCGGATCCTCTATCCTTATTAGTGCGTGCATGAGGTGCACTTCTTGTGGCTGATGATTGCACTTCCTACAGCTATCACGAACGTATTTGGAGTACCTGCATATCGTGTTTCGAAAACGGTAGTTGTAAACCGACGCCAGGAGGTTTTGTCGTCGTTTTCACCGCTACTAGTTGGACTCTCGTGGCTGATGAGTGCACTTCCCACGGCTATCACGAACGTATTCGGAACATCTACATATCATGTTTCAAAAGCGGCAGTCATAAACCGACACCAGGAGATTTTTACCATCGTCGTATTCGGAGTTTTCGCATATCGTGTTGTGTTTCGAAGCGGTAATCGTAAACCGACGCCAGGAGATTTCATCGTCGTTTTCACTGCTACTAGTTGGACAACACGTTCTAAGTCAGATCTACCATCCCCCATTACGGATCGTACGCGGGAAGACGGAAATATGTGGGCGATGGGGAGTTGGGGAGAGATTGGGGGGAGGGAGTCGAGCATAAAACACTCCTCCTCCCCCTCCCTCCTGCCATCTCTCTCAACTTCATCACACAATCTTCTCTCAATCACTGCCGTACACTCACAACTTCTTCGATCCCTCTTGTTCTCCCTCCCTCTCCTTGGGGAGGGCCGGGAGCTACTTGTTCTTCTTGTTCTTCGTCTATTACACTATTAATTCCTACATCCCTCCCTCTCTCTTCATGACTCAAGTCATCCGAACTCCGCCCTTCATTTTCTTCATCATCTATCCACAAAAATCCCTTCTATTTCCAGCCCGGTTCCGCGATCCGAATCCTCTCGCAATCAACACAAAGCCCATTCTCTTTCGAACTCCTGCAGCGACGAACTGGAACTCGTATGACTAAAGAACCACAACAACTTCATCGAAATATGGGCCTAATTGTTTTTGATGTCCGGCCAGACAACACATATCAAGTTCGGAGGAACAGAACAACACCTCTTGGGGATTGGTTGATTGTATCAGCCCATTACAACTTTGAATGGCCCACGGCCACTTACTAGGACGGCAGACGAGATTCCTGGCGATACTACTGACCGTTGTTGTACGTAAATTGCGGGGCAGGATTAAAAACAAGCTGAGGATTGGGCTGAGCTTGGACATACTGTTGCGGCGCTTGGGTGGTTGCTTGCTGCTGCTGAGTAACTTGGGAATTTTCTGGAGGGCCTTGTTGTACCTGAGGAGATCCTGGAGACATATCGATTATAAACAACACACAACCGAAATCGCCTCAATTACGAAGCTGGGCTGAGAAAGAATACATTATCATTCTCGATCCTCACGACCCTCCTGAACAACCCTATACTCTATTACTATATTACTATTTTCTCCTCTATTCACGAATCCTGCGATCCTCTCCGGCACCGCCCATAGTCCTAACTCTACATCATCATTTCAACTGCTACCTCAAACTACCCGCCCACACTATCTTATATTCTTTACTCTCTTCACAAGATGAACGCAAACCCTAACGCAATACTTTCCCAGCACCCCAGAATGAGCCGTCCGCCAGAGGCTACATCTGCCTAGATCCCCTTCCCGAATACAAGCCTTGGGAGTACTGAGCCTCACCCGCGCCCCGACTCCTGAGACTTCGAAAGGGAAGAAGGCCAGTGGGTTCCAAATCAGCGCACAAAAGGGCAGGGCCGAGTCGAGTGCACCCGAGGAGGGCGATGCCAGTGTTGCTGGACCGTCGAAGAACAGGAAGGGCACTAAGGCATAGCTGGATTGCTCTCGTGTGAACTGGAGGATTGGGAATCGGGCTTTCTTTGGGTGTCGCTCGTGTATGCTGCTTTTGGGATTGATAGTTTTCTTTTGGTGTGCAGACCCCCAGGGCTGAAAGAGAGAGAAAGGCTGCCGAGGAGGCAGCAAAGCAACAGGCTGAGAACAATCCCGGGGCAGGTGGCGGGGGATCATGAAATGGCAACAGCCATAGGCAGACAGGATCCTTCAAAACAACAGATAAAACGTCACTGTACATCAATCTGGATTCCTGGAACTGCTGAAGGACCTTCAACAATGAAGCACGTATAATTAACTTCAAACGAGAGCAGCATTCGGGCGAAATGCTCGTTTCGGCTTCATTAAAACCATCAACGAAGAAAAATATGGGCCCAAGAAAAGGGTATTGGGGAATCACACTGGACACTGGAAGAATTGGGGATTTACGAGGAGAGGGGGGCAAACCGAAGGGCCCGTTTCGCGATCAGGGTATAATGGCCACAACTGTGACTGATTGGATGAGCATATCCAACTTCTACGGACTCGACTTTACGCCAACGGAGCCAATAAACGAAATGAAACGAGGACCCGCTCTTCGACCAAGTGTCATATAACGCCTCACTTTCTGAAGCGTTCCAATTGAAAAATGGCAGATGGTATGGTGATGTGGTTTTTTTTCACGAACTTTGCAATCCTCTCTCAGCACCCAACACGGCACCGCCAATGGTCCAAAGCAGACGAATGTGGCATCGAAAATGAGAATAAATCAACACTTGGATTCAAAGCTACCCTCCAACTCACCAAACTTAACTCCCGAGCCCTGCGAAATCTACGAGTACGAATCGCCTACCTCACGATATACTCAAGCCAGAGTCTTCGTCAATCTTACCCTCATAGACATAGAGTCAGCGGAATTCCGGTTGGGAAGACAAGAAGGGCTGACGGAACCCGAGTCACCACCGGGGGAGGATGAGAATACAACTACCACGAAGTGACCCACAAGCATTGTGTGCGTTGACGGTCGGCAACCCCAGACTGCGCCCTAACCTTGTTGGCCCAAATTCAAAAGCGTGCAAATGGTGTCGCTAGCTACGGCCCCTTCCAAGCAGCGGCCCTGTTCCGCCTTGAGCCACAATTTAAATGGATTCTGACTGCCACCCCACGTGAACTGGATCGAGGACTTGTGCTGGGTGCTGAAATTTCTGGAGAGGGAATTCATGGTTGGAGTACAATCTACCTCCAGACATTTTCGACTACCCATCTTTTATACGGCTTTCCACCCCTGATTTCATCAACCAACAGCGATAAAAACACTGCCATCGACGATTTCACCAGATCAAGGCAACAAAGGATATACCGTTCTTCTGCGAAACACACAATCTCGAGCGCTTGGAACGAAAGTGGAACCGCGCTACGAGATTCAGAGGGATCAGTGGACTCGAAGCGGAGCTTCATCGTGCTCAAGGCAATTTACGCAGTCAGAGGTCACATCACAAGAGAGTTGGAGAGCAAAGTGCTGAATATCTCCAATTGGGTGACGAGTATCTCCCAATGTGGCTACAGGCTTCGGCAACCCAGCGAGTTGACACACCAGTTACCGACGGCTTCAAGTACTTGGATACCGCCGTATTCACGCCAGATGGGACACTGAAGGACGCCTTACATCGACTCCAAAACAGAGGCCGCTGCAAAACGAAAGTGGAAGATGATATACCATTCGTCCTTCTTTGAGAAAACTCAAACTGCACAAAACAAAAAAAAAACAAAAAAACCGTGCTATCATATCATACTCGGGCAGAACAGGTTGAAATAACTACGAGGTGGCCCATTACATTGGGAGGCCGCGGTTGCGGATTTCCTCAATAGCTACGAACCGTGGCTCCCACTCGCCAACTTTGACAACTCGGAATGGATTAGCCGGCAGTGGGTGGAAGAGGAGGAGGAAGGTTGGGCGTAGGGATAATGCTGCTTCATGTGCCAAAATGGCTCTCTCCGTTTCACCTACCTTACGACACGTGCACTTTTCTCTGTTCGTCGTCGCGTCCAGATTCCGATCGTCCGCAACTACCTCTGGGTCCCGGTTTGGGAGTACATCCTCCCGGTTGTGTCTTACATCCAGGTACGGATGGTGATGAGCTTGATACAAGTGCTGCTTTGCTTGATGCTGCTCCTGGTGAATTTGTTGCAGTTTACGGAGTGGCCGGCGCCGGATAATATACTGCCCGAAATCGCACTCCAGATCCTTAGGCTTTCGAAACCAGACTCGGCGCACTTCAGAAAGGACTTCCAGTACTGGCTAGTATCGAAGAAGAAGAATATCTCCGGTCACAACGTCCCTCGATCGATTGCCATGTCTATGGGTCGAGGACTACCCTCACTTGGCTTTATATATCGACATCCTCAAAAAGAAGCAGAGCGACACGATAATCTCTCAGGGGGAGCACCTCATAAGGTCTGCCTTTCAAATCCTTGGGATCAGGTCGGCCGGAGGGTACGAAGCCAGTACTCTGGCAGCGAAGACTCCGATATCGGTGACGATGGGCCGGCCGACGAACAGCCGGCGAGTCCTCTGGACAGTAGCCTCCTCGTCCGTCCCCCTCCAGCGATTCCTCCGGTCACCAGTCGCAGCCTCCACCTCCGGCAGACCAGTTCACACGCCAACAGCATCCTCCGGGCAATCCACAATCTCTTCAAGGAGTGGTCAGGGTTTTACAGCCCAATTTGCCGTCAGCCCAACAGGGCCCCCGATCCCTTACACCTAGGAATGCATACCCGAACCTCTTCCCGAAGCATCATTTACCGTTTTCCCCCAGCGATGACGATACCAATACGGACAACAGAGGGTCGGCCGAGGCGAAGGCCCTAGCTAGCCTTGGAAACCGCAATAGCGGATGCCTACTGAAGGCAGCAATGTAACTGTCTGCGAAACCTCACTCGTGGCTCGCAACTGCGAAATTAAGGCCAGCAGTGCCTTGTGTCAAAACCTGCACTAAAAAGAAAACGGACAAGGAAACTGTTCTATACATAAAACGCCAAACGAGCACACTTCGCGACAGCACTTCAGTTGTCTAGTGCGCCCAACCCCTGCTCCACCGTCGCTGGATCCGAGACCAAGCCACCAACCGTCGGGTCACAGAGGAACTCTGTCCGACATGATTGTTGATTTGGAAACAGATATGATTTGTTCATACATACCTATGTGCAAATAGTTAACTTCCAGAGTTTGTCCGGCCATCCCCGAGTTGTCCAACTAATCATTCACAATTATACCTCCCTTCACAAATTCTCCACCCTCTCCCCAATCCGAAATTATATATCCCCTTCTTCAATATACCTTCCGAAATTGTACCTTTAGATACACTATCATAAGATGTCGAAGCGACCTCACCCAGGTGGTGACAATGCAATCAGGCGCCCGAAAATCAAACATCCCATACGGAGTGATAACCCTCCCACAACTTCGAGAAACATCCGACAGTGCGAGTTGTGTCCAAGGACTGGACGTAGGAGTGGATCCGGAGAAGCTGGGATGAGGAGTCCCGATTGGTCAATTGCGGGCAGCTATTGAGTGAGTATTGGGCAATTCAAAAACCGAATGCAAGACAAGAACTTGCAACCTACTACTCAGTGGCAACTGAGTTCTAACTCTCCCGATTATATGGGAAGAATGCATACAACGGATGACTCAACGACAGTTGTATATATATTCACCAATCTCCTGCTGCATGCTAGACCGCGGATCGAAGGATAAGAACTCGAGGCTTGGGGATTTTATCTGCGTCCCGCACGAAGCATGCAACAGACATAGAACTAGACCACCGGTGACTACTCAGACGATTCCGACTAGACCAGTACCGACTCAGACGCCTAGACCCGTCCGACTCAATCACCCAGACCTACCCCCCCTAGACAAGACTCCAGACCTCACTTCCAGCCAGAGCACGAGTGACATAGACGACTTGAAAGTGACCGGGGTTACCCACGACTTCAACCAACGAAGTCTATTAAACAGCTTTGAGAAGATACTCCTCCAACTGATGGCCTGCTCTATCTGGACCCGAACGACTTATCCCCGATGAGATGATGGATGACGCGTACCAAACGGAGGACGGTGAGGCCAGGCCTCCGAAATTTACAATTCCGAGCTCGGCGAAGGGCTTGATTACAAGGGTCGACAAGGGCTACCGAACGGCACGACGATCTCCACCCTCCCGAATATACCATCCGCGGCGAATTTCTCCCCTCTTCAATATCAGAGTCAAGTTCCAGAGTTTATCCAGCCGATAAGGAGGTACGCCTCTGCCTCATCTCGACCTGGTTGGCCGGGATCCACATGACCAGAATCCTTGTCATCTGCCATGGAAACCAGCTAAGAAAAGAGAGAAAGATGGCACAAATCAGGATTCTACACGCCGTACGACGGATCCTTTCAACCCGAGGATTTCCCGGAGTAGTACGTGCGTGGATGCCTCCATCTTGCAAATCGACCACTCGTCACACCTTTGGGACGAATGGCATGAGATTTTCAGCACGATGGTGAACCACGAGACTGGCGAGCTCCGGGACGGGAAGAACAGGTTGAATAGAACTGCATTTGACATGCAGGTTAGCCTCGCGAAGAGGATCATCTAGAACGCTAGCCGGGATTAGGAACCCTGGGAGAAGTGCCGGAACCACGCGGAGTTCGCCTTCCTCCGCTCAGGGCTCACATCGGCGAGGACTCAGGCGGATCGATTCTGGAATCTGGGTTTCGAGGTCATGCTGCATAGTTCTCACCTCTGGGAGGAGTTGGAGGACGTCTATAGCAAAATGGTGGAGAATCCGCCGGGCGAGCTCCGGGACGTTCGGGTCCTCGAGACACGAACGGGGGAGGATTACGCGTGGTACGCCATGCGTGTCATACTCATGTACTGGTTCGATAAGAGATTAGAACGACAGAAAAGGGGGAACGGCGCACGCCTGTCTCCTCCAGCTTCCCCAGTAAACCCTCCTCCAGAGAGCCACCAGCCGGAAACCCCCTCCCGCTGGCACCTTCGTCCTCGAGTTCGCCTAGTCATACGAGACACTGGCACATGAATACTGCCAAGAACCTGGAAAGTGTGTATGAAACACTGGCACATGAATACGGTCACAGCGCCTAAACCCCGAGGGATGACGAATGGGAATGAACCGAGGATTTGCATTATCTCTGGCACCTCCTCGTTCGATGTGATTATTCTGGATCGGGTGGCGGGATCGACAATCACTCTATGGTATACGACATACCGCGACAAGAAACATCCAGCGAGCATCAACATCGTCGAGTCTGACGGCGTACATATCAACTCTATACTTTCGAACCGGCCCTTTATCAATGCGCATCGGCCCCTCTGAAATATTCGCCGCGGTTCTTTGCTGTCTGCTGTTCCGTGACAGTGACATTCACTCTCTTCGTCGTCCTCTTTATTTATATGTTTACCATCACAGCGACCACGAATATTGAAGAATCCTATATTGACGTTAAGAAGCTGTTGGCGGAGCTAGATGAAGACATGGAGCGGCTCGAAAAAGCCGATGAGGGATCCGGAGATGACACAGAAGAGGAGGGGATAAGGACGACAATTCCAGCGACAAGGGGGACAAAGAAGTAGACACAGGGCCGCTGAAGCCAGGCCAAGGGCCCAATAGGCCGACGCGGACGCCGAATTTCAGAGAGAGCACCTGAAGTGGAGAAATCACTGGATAATGTCAAACTCTGTTTGACATCGCAGCGACCACGAATATTTGAAGAATCCTCCGCCACCCGGTAGCCAGGCCAATAAGAACCCCAATGAGAAGAAAAGAAGGATTAAAGCGACTAGAATAGACTCATTGGACGAGGAGGTTTCCGGCAGATTCATCGTTGCGAGCTGCGTCTGACTGGCCCGGTACGACAGTGCTAGTGAGGAATGAGTTCAAGTTTTCGTTTGGGTTTTTGATTTTTTTGCGTTTCTTGATATTTGTATTTGTTATTGCCTTTGTATTTGTTATTGTTTTTAAGATTTCCCTCGGTGTAGCGCGTGTTTAACTCTGTTGGATGTGTTTTTGGTCTTTGGGTTATGCTTGATGTCTGTACTGTTTTTTTATGTAAATGATCATGGAGATTCTCATCGTTTGGAGGTTTCGACATCTGGGCCATCTGTTTGGGAGCGTGCGTCGAAAACACTAGGAGCGAGAGCGGAGGTAGTACTGCAAATACATGTTGTTAAGTTTCCTCAGGCAGAGGTGACGGCGACGAATGTCAACCGTGACCACGGGAATGGATCTCGCAACAAACGGGTCGATCAACAGAAACTCGAATTCCGAACTTCCGGAGGTTTATAATGTGTCAAGTGAATGGGTGGTAGATCGAAGGAATAGATTAAGTTGCGGCTCTAGATTTTCGGGAGCACTAGTTAGATTAGATTAGGATAGTACTGTGGGGGATCTCGGCTCTAATCTTAGCTCTGCTAGCGCTGTAATATTGAACTTTGTTCGAATATTCGTCTCTCTTTACATTTTCAACCGATCATCTTTTCTCTATCAAATCGCGCTCCCAAGGCGAAAAAAATGCGGGTATTATACAAGCGTAGGATATCGAACTACTCGAGTACATGGCTACGCGCAAGCGAAAATATAGCCGTCTGACAGACTAGAACAACATGAAACTCCAAACGACCTATACTAGAAACCAAACCACCGCCTAAAAACCATAACACAAAAACAAGCAATAGAAATCACTTTCATCGGCAGCTTCTTGCACCATCCCCATATCCCCCGACTCCTCTCAAGCCATCGATAACCTATAGCTTCCTCGTTTGGATGATTCTAGTGATGAATTATTTAATGGACATCAAAATCAAAAGAGACATACCCTCCGATACTTGCCGTAGCGCTGGCACTGATGACAACCTGTGCGACATCGAATATGTATGCGCTGAGTCATGCCGTTAGAGTTTAGATAGGGCTCCGGGCTTGGGGTATTGCCCTACCTGTGTGTGTTGTGGTGGAGGCAGGGGTAGCATAAGTTTATCGGTCGCGGGTGTCGGGAAGATAAGAACAAAAGCCCACACATGAAATTGTACGGGATTTACCGTTTTCTATTTGTGCTTTCTGAGCTATCGAAGATTCCTTGTTGCGTTCCATTCGCTTTTTCCTGCTGTATAATATACGAAACTAGAGTCAGGAATGGATCAAACAAATGCTGTTGAAGCCGATATATACTAAGTAGATATCATGCAGTGTAAAACAAATTGGGTACATACTATTTGCGATTGACTAGAGCAGCCTTGATTTGAATGTGCGTGGTGTCGGACTTGTTAATTCTTTGTGAGACGTCCGGGAAAAAATCTAGATCTGATATACCACTAAAAAGCTTTCACTTGACACCAAACTCGTGCAGTAAGGGCACGCCTTCAGGGATTGAACCTAAATGACCCATACATGGCTATTATCTCTGACACGTGTTCCAATGGGACAATTATGTTCAGTTCTGAAAGGCCGCTTCAGGGATAAGAGCAGGAGGGGTACTTTGTAGCAGTGGGCAAGTAGATGTCGCAGAGTCGCGGGTTGGCGTGGCGACGGATACCATCTCGCTTGCAGACTTCTGCCATCTTCAGACTGGCCAGAGTTGCAGAGCTTAAAACAACATACCCTTCTGTGCGCATCGATGGTGACATCGTTAGTGGTGTGTGTGTGGTTTTTGTTCGATTGTCAATGATTACACAGTCAATGTATGAAGCGCAGATTTGACCACTACCTGGTGTTTTGGTGAGGTTTTCCTCAGGAAAGCCAGTGAATCTGAAGTTGGAAATCGAAAAACCGCTGGTAGGAGGCCGTTGTCATCAGTGGGGGTCAAACGTTTAACCGAATGCCAAAATGTCTTGCACCAAGTGATGTCGCCGGATACTCGGCCTACCACGTCGACTGACTTCGCAAACTCAGTCTTTTGAAGAGTGAGCTTGTGAGCGACAGATATTCTGGGAATCGAAGCAATTAAAAACAAATGCTCTTCGATTTCTCAATTTATCTGTCCGGTTTCCCTACTTTAAACAGTCGAGGCAATTAAACCGCGTGACCCGTGTATGAACCTTCCCAACCCTCCATGGATCCATATAACCCAACTGTACCCACTAAAATCCCTTTCCTCATCTTCATCTTCCTCCCTGACCTTGCGCTTCACTCCTCGTCCACGACGCGCTGCAGCTTTGTCACTTCACCGTATGTACTTACCGCACGAAACTGGAATAAACACTCAAGTATGCGATAACAGACTCGCCGCCGTTGCTTTCGCTCTCGGGATATGCATCCGTTATTATCGGCTGATTTCGCAGGAAAAGCCGTACGGCCGTCAGCTGCGACCCGAAAACGACAATTGCTAGTTCAGGATATCTGTGACGCCAATCAAGATCGACATGGCGGGAAACAGAGACAACAACAGTCAAACATACGGTTCTGTTTACAATGAGAAAGTAAAAACGAATCCAATTGGGAGTGTTACGGATGGAGATACTTTTTACACTCACCATATGCGTCGACTTCCAAGACCACCGGAGGAACAGTGTCTGAATCAAACTGAAACCGGAAACGAACCTGCAGCTATAGACATCGGAACAGACAAGAACACTAGCGAAACAGTGTCTAAGTCAACCTGAAACCGGAACCGAACCTCTAACTATAGACAGCAAAACCGCAGGAGAAGACAAGACTGTCGGCGAACGGCACCATCCTTGGAGTGATAGTGGTCGGATCGTTGTGGTAAAGCTACTAAGATGTTCAGAGAGGGTGGATGAGGAGGTGAAGACGGCAACCAGAGATTTAGTGTGGGAATACAGACAGCCCCCGTACCTGCAGCTGGGGGGTCGCACTGAAAGCCGAATTGCTATTTGGTAAGAAACGCACGAAATCACGACTTCAACTCTTACCTACCTGCCATGTGAATCCGCGCGGCTTGTTCCCAAAGTGGTACATTTATTGTACAATACGAGGTTGTTGCAGAAACGCAGAAGCACAGGTTGTTCAGCCCCGTCTGGAAAAGTAATTCGCAAGTCCTTATTTCATGCAAGCTGTAAGGTCCCGCAAATGGCGTACCAAAGCGCTTGCATGTGGGACCTGAACATCGGGTTTTCCAAGACTGAGCTGACCGGCAAGATCGGCGTTCGCATTCGTGCTTGAACTGTTTCAGAGTTTCCCGCCACGTCACTGTCAAAAATTTACGGTATTAACCGTGCGTGCGGCTGGGCCCGCTGAGACACTTTTGCAGGGATTACTTTGTACGTCCTGCGGTCCGTTCCCGACATAAAAAAGAGCTCAGAGTATTAACCTACATCTGAACCCAATAGCCTCGCACCGTGCCAACAAAAGCAAAGCCTCGATGAAAGAAAGAACATCGCAGCAAAAAATCCTGTTATCCCATCCCTCCTCCAAGACCCCCAACATATGGATTCTCAGCTCTCTCTTTTACTGCGGCTGCACATTCTCCGCAAAATAATTACCGCCAACAATATTTCCCCTTGGCATATAATGGCACACCACATATCTCCCATTGGTTTGTTCCGCGCCATGTAGGGGACTACAATCAACCTCAGCACACCCAAGCCTTTTTGTACTTTTCCACACCATCTGCGTGAAATGCCCCGTCTCGTGCGAGAAACCAGGGTTTTTGAAATTATATTTGGCTCGCTCAGCTTGGCCGAGGCTGTAGCATACGTCTTGAGGGGATTGGTAACCGGCGGCGAGGTTCTCGCCGGGTGTTCCGCCCTAAGGATGTTAGAAGCTATGGGAAAGGGAGGGAGGAGAGAGGTTTACGGAGTGGGCAAAAACGCAGCCCGAGGCCCAGGATTTGGCACTGGATTCGAGAGTTGTGTCCCAGGTTAGCTGTGGATGTTAGCGGTGATCAGATAGAGAGATGGGGGAGGGTACAGCCGGGGCATGGTGTGCGGCGCGGAGGGCGTTGTGTTGTTCTAACATAATATCGTTGAAATCAGCTTCGTGGGGACTACCAGCTGCGGCCAGCACAGAAAGTAGGACAAGGACGACAAGGAGAGAAAGGGCGTGCATTTTGTCGTTAAGCATTAACTAATGTTTTGAAAATCCTACCTGGGTGGATGGAAGGGAGGTTTGGCTTTTATAAGCTATAGTGATGGTAGGAGTAGTGCGATATCTGCATGTTCATCTGGTTTGAGTAAAAAATATCTGCCGCTCTTGCTTGGGACAAATATGCGCAGTGGTTACTTTCTGCATATCGGCTGGCCGGCGAGGCTGTCCAAGTGCCTGTGCTGTCCAAGCCCATGAAGATGCAAATAAAATACCTCTGGAGCGTTATTGGGTGGATTATGCGAGTCCACCCAGGAAGTATTCTCCACGGCCAGTGCGGGGTGGTGGTTGGTTCCCTGTAGTGCTTCATACGAATGCAGGCACACAAGGAGTGGAAAATCGGATTATATTAGTGCACGACCCAAGTTGTAAAGTTATCTAAGCGTACCTGCGTTGGGGTGGTGTCACTCTTGACCCCATAATTCAACCGTGAAAACCTGTGGTTTTTCCAGACTCCAAAGTACTCGTACCGAACCCTGACCCTAAGTCCCCCCGCCATTAGTGTGTGGCGTTGAAACAAGCTTTACACTACTCTAGCTTTCCCGACACACAAATTTTAGCCACATATAGGTGAATAGTATTCTCTCGAGCTGCTCATGGGATTTAGCTTCACATGCGGACGGGTACAATACGAGAGTTCGTGTCTTATGCTTTCCAGAAATATGGTCGAGTTCAGTTGCGAAATGTCACGGGAGAATTTCGTTCCAAACTAGCTGGAAAGAGGGAGAGTATTGGCCAAGGCTGTCACCGCAGAGCGGGAGGATAAGGAGGAGGGAGAAGGGACAGTGCATACGAATCTGCGGTGAAACTGCTGTAGTCTGTAGACGACTTTTTTTCGCTGGCGTGTAGCCCACCGCTGTATACAAAGCCGTCTACAGACTAGAAACGGCTGGTGCTTAATTAAAGATGCAAATGGCAGTCTATTCTAATGAATAAAAATCCCAAAAAGGTCCTTAAATTGTGAAGGTGCGGGTTTCATGAAACAAACAGTTGCAGGTGTCAAATTGACACAAAATAGTTCGCGCGAAGTACCTATATTCCCTTGCCAGTCCTTAGCTTGACTTGCATGCACGAAAGCCCATATATATATAGGATTCAGCGTACATTTCGCTGCGTCATATTACCTCGGGGATCACTGATTGCTTGCACTGTGGCGAGGGATTACATTAAAGTGATGGAAGTGTGTAACTTGATTGTTCTAATTTCCTCCAGACAGCCGGAGGAGACTCCAGTTTATATACAAATAACAGAACCGTATATGGATGGACATCAGCCTCGGCTAAGCGTCCGTATACGTCCGCGCCCGCTCCGACCATTTTCTAGCTCTATCATACAGCCAGGTGAGAGGTCTGGACGCAGTTCTCTCTTCATAGGTACACATATCCACCCGCCTCATATCCCTTCAACTCACGGGTGACGAATCATCACAGAGTGTGGACAGGCTAATTGAAATCATTGTCATGAGAGATAACTTCGTTTCTATCCGATCATCTGCTAGAAGTAGAAGGGCCGAGGGGAGTATCGTTTCCATTCGAGTTTATCTTTAATACTTACTCTGTACTTAGGCCGTCAAAACATCTGGCGCCAGATTTGGTAGGTTGCACCTTGAAATCCGCCATATATTTTTGTGCCTAAGTACTAAATTTAAAGCAAAGATCTCACCCACAGGCTAGCTGTAATGTATAGCAGTGGTGGAGCTCTCGGCGTGTAATTGCAGTGCTCTGTAGTGCCTCTCTGGCTTAAGCTTGCGCCTTCAACCAGAGATAGCTGGCTTATTAGTACTGCTAGCCTATACCGGAAGCTCCAAGGGTGGAAGGAAGGCGGTGGATTCATTTGTTACTGCGTATGTCTCTGTTATTTACCTTTGTTTTTGGATTTTGTCTACTCAGAGACCCCTAACTTACCAGGGAACTCACGAATTGTGAAGTTCCCCAAGATGCCCAGGCTATCAATATCTATCTCTGGCTAACATGGCTCTGGAAAAAGATGTAGGAAGAATCCGAACTTCCTCTACCGCCTAAACTCTGTTCAATGGGTCAGGCAATCTCAAACCTGTACTTTAACTGCTAAATTCGGTGGTCGGACAAACTGACAACCGCACGTCTTTTGCGGCAAAACGTCTTGGATGGATGGTGGGATGGATAGTCCCCACAGGTCCCGATTTCCTTGCTCTACTTCACGAATCAAATGCACCATAACCCTTTTTGTGCTATGTCTAGACGCCTTACATTAGGTAAACTTATATTAAAAGAGTATCGGGAAGGATCTATAGGTAGGCACTCGAGCTCGCTAGCTAGCGAGAAATATATCTATCTGTAAGTATACACATGATTGGTCGGGTTTACTTGAAGATGCTGTAGACGTTGGACAAGAGCTGGCTTGAGAGCGCGCTGGAGAGAGTTATGGTGCACTGGAGACGGTCATGTTGCGCTGGCTGCACTGGCTCGGGAGCTTACTTAATAATTAAGGAGCTCTCTGAAGATAGCTATGGTACTTAGGAACGTCCTGGGGGGATACAAGAGCTGGCTTGGGTTTCGGAAGCGTACTGGAGATGTTGCTCGGCAGCTGGCTAGACATTGGGCGCTCTGGCTACTGTAACTCATCGCTCAGACACCAACGATCGCGATTGTTAGCAAGAGCCTAGATGATGGCATCATGAAGACCTTCCTACTCCCGAAGCCACTTACCCTCCACTATGTTCCTCCACCAGTACCCCCTACCGCCCTCCCATTACTCGTCGACATTGTGTTAATACGACTTACTGGTCTTCGCGACATACTCGCATACTTGTGCTTAGCATTATTGGTATCAATTGCAATTTAAAAATGCCAGCTCTAAAACGTTAACCCATTACCACACAACTCCAAATTCCAAAAACTCAAATCGCAAAACCCCAAACCGCTCATTAAATTACACATCCCCCCCCCCCCCCCCCCCCCCCCCCCCCCCCCTTTCCCTACGCCCTCATATCCTCCTTCACCTTATTAACACACTCACTCTGGCACCCCAACAAATCCGGCGGCACCTCCTGCATCTGCACCCCCGGCGCACTTCCCAAATACCTAAGCTGCTCCATAATCCTCATCTTCACCGTCTCCAAATACTTCTTCGAATTCTTATTCTCATACCTCCCGTCCGTTCCCAGCCTAGGGTGTAACACATACTCCGGCGCAAAATACTCTCTAAACCTATCCCCCAACTGTGGTGGTAGTTCCGTTCCCACCTCTGTATCCGTTGCTATGCTTGTCTCGTAACACCACAGCCGGCTGACGTTCCGGGGTGTATACCCGCCGCCGCCGACAAGGAGGAGCGGGAGGCCGAACGACTTTACGAACGCGACGCAGGCACCGTGTGCGGAGATGTTAAGGTTGAAGCAGCCGAGCCTGTCTGCGCCCAGCGAGTCGGCGCCGCACTGGAGGACGATGGAGGTGGGGCGGTAGTGTTCGATGACCGGATCCACGATGCTCTTGAACAGGCGGATGTAGTTCTCGTCATCGATGCCGTCGCGTAACGGGACGTTGAGGGAGTAGTGTTTTCCTGCGCCACCGCCAATGTCGTCGTAGTTCCCTGTGCCGGGGAAGAAGTTGTCTTTGTCGTATTTGTGGAAGGAGAGGGTCATTACGCGGTCGGTGGAAAAGAATGCTTGTTCTACGCCGTCGCCGTGGTGCACGTCAATGTCGATGTAGAGTACGCGGGGGTGGTATCGAAGGAGCTGGAGGATCGCGAGGACTATGTCGTTGATGTAGCAGAACCCGGAAGCTTCGCTTTTTTTCGCGTGGTGGAGACCGCCGGACCAGTTTATTGCAATGTCGCTCTGTCCGCTCAATAACTTCTTCGCCGCATCCAAACTCGCGCCGGAGTACAGTGTGCAGAAATCCCATATCCCCGAGAAAATGGGGCAATCATCACCGATATTGAACCTCGGCAACTGCTGCACAAAGGAATCCGCATTCTCCGGGGTAACACGTTTCAGGAAGTCTAGATAGTCCCCGCTGTGGAACTCTGCTAACTCCTCCGACGTCGCAGCCCGCGTCGCGTAACAGTCCATGTATTCTTGTAAGCCGTAGCCGAGGACGAGTTGGTTTGTGAGGGTGAGACGCCACGGTTTCATGGGGTGCGTGGTGCCGAAATGGTGGTTTTCGGATTGCGGGTTGTGGTGGTAGGAAACTTTGCGCGGGGGCGCGCCGGTGCGGTGGGCTACTGGGAGGGAGGAGACGGTTTTGGAGTCGAGGGCGAGGGTGCGAGAGCCCGAGAGGCCCCAGGTGTCGTAGGATTGGACTATGGGCATTGTTGCTAGGGGGGTGGTGAAGGTGGTGGGGAGAAGGTCGGGTTAAGCTTTTGGTGCTGGGATGGGGATGGGTGGCGTCGCGTCACTGGCGTGGAGTTGAGCCGCATGGTGATGAGATGGTGGGGTTAAAAACAGAAATGAATGGAATGCAATCCAGCCGCCCGTTGACCATGCTATAAGTGTGTCAATTCATCCAGCGTTTACAACGACGAGAAAGATTCACAATGACCCTCAAAGATGAATGGTGAGCAGTAACGTATTTTCGCCGCTCAGTCACGTGCTACCGCGAGCTTAAAAGGGCTTGCTTCGCGTCCCCCCACACCCCACTATCACAATCCCCACCACCCCACGCTCCTCGGAGCACCAGCAAAAGCCAACAATTGGCATTCACTTCACTGCTCAACACTATCTCCAAGTATGGTTATCAGTATATAACAGTTAACTTCTGACTGATGGGAGGTGTTTTCGTTCACTCCGACATCAAACTTACACTCTTCTATATAGCTATCTTACCACAACCACACATCTACCATGAAAGAAGCTTGCGAGTGCTACTACTTCTCGACGAGCGAGAATGAATACCCATTCTCAACCGTATAATCGCGAAAGAGAAACAAAAACAAAGCGCCGCTGGCTGCGATCCCTTCAACAAACCATCAGGCTACTACATATGGCCCATACGATTTGCGGTGAACTTGAGATTGAAACATACTCTCGAGTATTGTTGACTGACAAGTTTGCGTCACCCAATAACCCTCGGGCCGCATGGATCTGCGTTGCAGGACGTACTTGAGTGTTGGAGTGACATGGAAAGAGGGACGTTCACTTACTCCAAATACGGTTATCAGGATATCACAGTTAACTTCTGGCCGGTAAGAAGTGTTTTCGTCCCCTCTGTCTCGTGGGGGCATCGGGCTTACGTTCTGCATCTACCATAAAAAAGCAATTTCACTCCGGTCAAGTTCACGCAACATGGACTTTGCCTTCATCCAGGCCGCAAATTGTGGATACCGTCAGCACATCCTCTAAGTACGGTTATCAGGATATCGCAGTTAACTACTGTCCTATGGAGGAGTTTTACGTTTACGAACTTGACCAGCAGCTTCTACCACCTATTGGCCGTTTCATGAAGATATCAAACTTACTATTCTTCTACCAAACCAATTTCTCCAATCCTACATGTCTTTACCAGGTCTTACCCTTCAACCCTCTCGATTTTTGAGTTGTTGAAATCCTTGTAACTGTCTCGGGAGTCGGTCGGTAGATGCACAGCTACTGGAAATTCGACGAAACGGCAGTGTCCGAGTCGGGATTACCTCATTCATCATCACTGCCACCGCTCTCTCCCGGCCCCCTATCGTCCAGCAACCTCTTCTCCCCCGCCAATCCGGGGCCGGCACCACACCAACCCTCCCGTACTCCCCATGCTCCCCGCGCAAGCCCGCAGCCGATCCGGCACAGAATCACGACCACAATGAGTCGGTGGAGAGAGCACCGCGGCGGAGGGAGAGAAAACATGGGTCGGTGAGAGCACAGCGGTGGGGTTGTTGTTGACTGCAGCATCTCCCTTAAATCCGTACAACCACCAACACCAACACACCATGGCTTTCAACTTTAATCTAACTTTTGGTTCCTCTACACACACCTCCGAATTTGGTAGCCTCAACGACAAGTTAGACCCGCGTTCGATATGCTACATGAACAAAGATGCCAAGGAGGACGTCACGACTAAGGGGCATGACTTTGGAGACCGAGCATGCCCCCCGCTCTACCCGTCTATGGCCACCATCACCCATACCCCGACCCCTACCCTCTATCAATTCCTGTCGACGTTCCAATTTCCGTCGCTTAGTATCCACCCCGGTGTCTGGAAACGCGACAACTGTAACACCTCGCATCCATGGGCGTACAGCTTGACAATTACATTATCCCTGATACTTTCTCAGAGTATGTTTGGCTGAGAAAAGCCAAAAGCAAGTCCCCTGGTCCACGTCTGCTGGTGCTGAGCCTTTGTCTACCGGTGCTGGGCTTTTGTTTGCTGGGTCCTCGTCGTCTGCTGGGTACTTGGAGTGTTGGAGTGGCGCTTTGAGAAACCCCAATCAAGGGGGGTGATGGTGGGGATGAGGAGTACGACGAGAAGAAAAAGAGGAAGAGTTGTGGGGGAGGGGGGTTGACGTTTTTTTTTTTTTTTCGTAGGGGAGCTCCGGGGAACCGTTACTTGTTTTCCGTTGCTTCGCCGCAGGACGCAAACCTCCACCACCCACCACCTCAACTACAGACCCCAGAGGAAGAATCCGAGGACGCAGAGGAACAAGCTTGCTAGGCCGACAATGTCCGACAGTTCCTCGGCAACTGCCAATGTGCAACAGGGAGTGATCTGACGTTTTGGACTCCGTATCATGAGGACGCACTCTCTATCCACGAACCGGCGGGGGTGGATGGGATGTTGGAATCGGAAAAACAGAGATGTTATTCAATTCCCCGCTCACCCTTCAATCATTCTTTCACCTCTTTCCGCTCACCCTTCTTGCACTTCAAAATAGACATTCCACCCCTTATTATCAACTACTGAACCCTTGTCGACTCTCTAGAATAGGCTGCCAGATTCCACCGAGTCCAGAAACACGCATCTCTTCGTCTTCCTTTCGTTGTTGAGGTCATTCCACCCCTTATCATCAACTATTGAACTCTTGTTGACTCTAGAGTGGCTACCCGATTCCATTTCGGTTTTTCGCTTCGAAGGTCTTTCGCGTTGCTCACAGTTTGTACATACCTTACCTTGCACTCACTTAATCCCACTTGGTCCTTCCCGCCCCGCAATGGGGCCGCGGGTGCGTTCACTGATGCCGGTCAAACCCTTATGTCCACCTTTGTGGTCCGGTGGCGCCATGGTCAATGCCACATGAGACCGCAAAGACAACCCTTTACATGTTGATCATGGTATGAATACTGTTACCTTGATCAACCAATCGGTGGAGTCAAAAATCTGGAGGGAGCATTGAAGCCAATTTATCACGAGTGGGCCATATGTAGCAGCCATAATCCCCGAAATGATGGAGATGGGGCATTCTTATTACAGATATTGGTGACACAGCAAACGGAACGGGACGAGAGCCCATCCCAGGCCACGGATACTCTCCTACCAAGCACCAACCTCTCAATCAAATCGTCCTGGAATGTAAGACGATAAAGTTGAATGATCCAGGCTCGTCGTATTAACACGAATGGACTGGGCTCGTCATATATCGAGCGAATGGCGACTAGTCTGGCACGAGCCCAGGCTCGTCACGACTCTCATGAAACCCTCAGCCGCCCGTTCAAGTCTGGTGTGTTTGACAACGAAGAGCAACAAGGTCATCACAGAAATACGGCCAGAGAATTGCAGAGTATGCAATTCCTTCACTCTCTAGTTAGGTCGAATTGAGTTGGTTGTGTTTAAATTCACCGTTAACAAGTACAAACATATAGCAGTTGCTGTCGGAATGTCTTACATGGGCTTTATTGACCTAGGTGATGAAAGCATGGCCAACCACGGCGCTAAGACGGCAAATGAGCATTATGGCAGACCAGTTGAGGTAGCCGAGTACAGTATCGGGGTGTATGCCCCGATTGCTGGAGATTGATGGAGATGGCTGTTGCACGACCCACTCGACGAATCTTCGGCTTCGGCAAACAATCTCGGGGAGGCTAATCAAACTTCAGTCTGCAGCGAGTCGATAAATATATCTCTTCGTCCAGCTAACAACTACGAGGTACTTCTGGACGGAATTTTAACGTTTCAACATGTCAACTCATCATCCCTCAGCATCCTCCACGTTCTAGGATACTATCATCCTCATGGGAGGGTCTGTCATCGGGAAGACAACTCCCTTGGCCGAGTGTACTATACTGTGTGCTGAGTTGACTCATTTGAGGTCTCGAGACATTGGGTGGATTCTATTAGGGACACGTATTTTGGATGGCATGTGTGTTTGAAAATATGATGTGGAAGAGCAAGATATTCCGTATTAAGGATTGCTCCGAGTTCCTCGTCTTCGCGTTTACTTGGGATGATTGGAAACAGATTGCGTCCTTCCAAATCGTAACACCAACAACGAACAGAGTGAGACCTGATCTACCTTTGCAAAAGCCTTAGAGTTCGAAGGCCGAATGAAACGCACTATTTGAGAGCTAGTTGTCGAAGTTGGAGGGTTGCTCAAGGCAATGGGCTATATGGAAAGAAAGGGCAGAGGATTTGAAGCTGACAGTGCCAAATTCTCCTCTTGTTTACAAACCAATCATCTCTCCACTTCTACATACTTTCATTTACACTCGATATCAAAATGTTCTGGTCTTTTACATTTTGCTGTCGAGACCACGGTGTTGAACCTGGGGCTAACGAGTTGTCGGCTAGGGTTGAGAGGAAGGTGGAGTTGAACTTGGAGACGGGGTTGATAGGTGTTAGATTAGTTTATTTATCTCAGGAGTAAGAAGGGCAGGCCACGAGATGCAGGGAAATAGAGGAATTTATGATTCCGAGATTCAGTTCAACAAACGCGACAAATATCGGTCAGGTACCATTGAAGACTAGGTTACAGGAGATGTCTCCAATCAGCTATAATAGGTGGAGCGGGAGATGGGAGATGGCTCTGGATCAATGGAACGACGCCGCTGGGTTTATGGTATCGGATGTCAGAGGCGCCTTTGAGGAGCTGCCATTGCAACTTTGGTTCACTGCCGTCAAGTTAGTCGGAGTTGATGGGTAACGGGCGTTGATGGGCTTGGAAATTTACTTACCTACTGATTGAAATTACGGGTGTTATTATGTCGGCAGGGTGGGGTGGAACTATCATACGAACCATCTCGCTGAAGCCTTCCGAACAATGAGACAGACATTTTATGACCGCAGTATGGCCACGGATAGGCCCTAGGCCTGAGGTGGTTTAGCCGTGGGAGGGGGATCGAGAATAATAATGTTTCGTTCTGTTTTTACGGTGTTTTACTTTGCGTGGATGGAGAGACACCCGCAGATGTTTTCCCCTTGTTTTGACGGAGGATGATTCTACGGAGGATGATATGAAGTACCCGCCCTGAAGGAGTGAAGGATGGAGTGAGAGTACGGGCATCTTAGGGCACCTACCGGGTCGAACTACTAGACCTGGCCCTAAGTACTTAGTTCTTCTTTTCCACTACAATTCACATACACGGTTACACTCTAGATTCGCTGCGTACGAAGACGCACACTATCATAGGTGATATTACGTCCTACAACTGTGGCTTTGCTATTGATACTGTAGCTGTCCCAACTCAATTTTAGAGGCTAGACCGCAGGCACAAATGTATATCAGCGGATTTATTCGCAGTTCAGTCGGATCATGTACTCGCTTTCGGGGTTTGGAGAAGCAACAGCATGTACACTTTAGAAGTACTTCTCTATCGCATTACTAGCGAAAGATACATGCAGGTTGCTTATGCTGTTTATTCTCCGAACCCCGGATTAGAGCCGCTTCAAGCGCCATGGATCCATCCATTCAACCAGCGCAGTGGATTATTACCGCCAAGCACCACAGCCCGTCGTGGCGGCGCATTTTCAATCATGGGATCCACCATGGAGAAAACCACGATCACTTTTTTTGGGCCTGTTGTACTGATTGGTCAAGTTAGATACTGCGTTCGAGTGCGCTTATAAACAACCACAGCCTCTAACTTTCCAATCAGTACCTCTGTAACACAACAGCCAAGGCCTAGGGTTGCAGAGCTGTAGTGAGCGCGGAAGCAGGTTGGCTGGAGAAGCGAAAGATTCGAATGTTGTATAACGTCATGCTAGTAGTACGACAATTCAGCCCTTCTGGTTTCTTGGTATGGCTTGGAGGATTGTATAATACGAGAACGACCGTCTTTTCATTTAACATCGAAGTAGGTATACTTTAGTAGTTAAGAGTGAACTGCCAGTTGTCATCTTGAAATCAACAACGCCGACGTTTTGTCTCCTCCCTGCCATCTAGGTCTCTGAGGGTTCATATTTCACACTTCACAACTATTGCACCCCGACGCGGCGGCGGCGGCAGTAGCAGCAGCAGCAGCAGCAGTTCCTCCTCAGAGGTTGCGGTCACCCCTCTTTACGGCCGCCTTTTTGTCAGTCTTTACTCCAACAGCGAACTCCACGGTCTTCTAGTCCTGTCTATAATCTGGGCGCTCGCACTGAGCATACTATTACTTCATACTCTACGTCTGCTCAAAAACCCTGTGACCCCCGCACGCTGGATCAAATGTCTACAGCTCACTCTCGGCCTCTTCCTCATGTGTTTCATCCTCCTCTGTGTACGGTACGGACTCCTCCTTGGCAAATCCAGCGTTCCCAAAAGTTACCGCTTCGAATTCTCTATCCAACTCCTCTTCCGCAAACCCGGCGAAGTGCTACTTATCGTTCTTGTCTACCACTTTCTCGTCCAGCAGCCCCCCACCTTCCCAAAATCCAGCGTCTTCTTCTCCCCATATAACCTCCGCCACATCCTGACACGCACATGGTTAGTCGTTATCATCGCCCATCACGGTTCCGAGCTGAGGCTACTTCCTCTTCCTTCACCTGCCATGGTTAAACGCATAGCTTCCAGATTATGTACACTCTCACTTGGCTAAAATAAGGACTTTTCGAAAGTACACCGGCTGTAGGTGCATAGACGTGTACTCTAGAGAGGGGGAAGGAAGCGGCAGTTATTACCTACAGCTGCCTACGAGAACAGTCTCTATGCTGGAACGTCCAAACCAGTATTGCAAATACCATGGCAAGTCCGCTCGAATAGCGGCCGCCGCGCAGCTTATCCTCATGCACCCCCAATCAGTAGGTGTTACATATATAGAACTGACCGAGCTGTCCTTAAACTGAGCTGATGGTAGGGCACCCAGTAGGGCACAAGGCACACAACTCTCTTGTATATATATGGCTCTCGTAGCCTCGATAGTAGACAATCAATCAAGCAATTGAAGCATCTATTGTAACAGTAGGTGTTACTTTTGATGGTTCGATTGACTTGATTGATTGTCTATCTGTCGAGGCTACAAGAGCCATATATACAAGAGAGTCGTGTGCCTTGTGCCCTACCGGGTGCCTTACCATCAGCGCAGCTTGTGGTCAGCTCGGTCAGTTCTATATATGTAACAGTAGGGTTGCCAGGGAAGGTGAGTGACTAGTTATGACTAGCGCATGATTTCGATGGCGCATGCTCTCCCATTAACCGTCTCAGAAGAGGGGATTCGATAATTCAGCTCACAACAATCATAAACAAAAGCGCAATTCGCCCCCTGCCTGTTACGGAGATGTGGATAACAAAATTGCATTAAACCATACATACTCCCCCCAAACCATCGCATCTCCATCGACAATCCCGAGCTCGCGCAATGAAACTGTACAGTGGAATAAAATGCCAAAAAAACCAAATGGTCAGCCTCGTTTATTCCGCATCGAAACGGTACGCGAGGGGTAGCTAAGAGGTGGTGCATCACAGTTCGTCGATCCAGAGAGGGAATTAGCATTATTTTTCATTTTTTCCACTAGTTTTAATAGAGCGTTCCACTGTCCTTCGACACTTTGGCACCAGCTCTCAGGAGTTGTTCCACAACAGCTTGATGACCGCAACCGGCAGCAGCCTGGAGTGCTGTTCTCCCAATATATGCGGCTGGGAGAGCATTAACATCGGCGCCAGCTTTCAGGAGTTGCTCGACTACAGCTT
>MU122118.1:614076-628204 GCA_014904905.1 Wilcoxina mikolae CBS 423.85
CCAGCTTTCAGGAGTTGCTCGACTACAGCTTGATGACCGCCACCGGCAGCAGCCTGGAGTGCTGTTTCTCCATATTCGGCTGAGGGAGCATTGACATCGGCGCCAGCTTTCAGGAGTTGTTCGACTACAACTTGGTGACCGCCTTCGGCAGCAGCCTGGAGTGCTGTTCTCCCCTTATATTCGGCTGGGAGAGCATTGACATCGGCACCAGCTTTCAGTAATTTCTCGACAACATCTTGGTGGCCGCCCATGGCGGCAACTTGTAAAACAGTCCAGTCCTTAGAATATCCATCCCACTTAGGGATTGTCTCATTTGGATTCATTCCCTCCTCCAACAAAAGTTTTACGACGTGATAATACCCTGTTGTTTCACTATGTAGTGGTGATAACAACTGAAAGATATCACAGTCATTCGGTATCAGCACATTTCTGGCTTCTAACAACACCCTAGCTGCTTCGAAGAATCCATTATTTACCAACCATAACACAAGCGATCTTCCTTGCAAAAGCTGTATTGACTTAAGCTCATAACCCAAATATTCATCTTGTTTCCATTTGGGAGGGCTGTGGTCACGGAACCACATCTCGAGGTTATTCGCTTGCTCTAGTAAAGGAACAACCGGCGGAGGGCTTGGGCGCTTGTCTGTAAACCAGCGCTCAAAACAATCCGACGCCCCTCTTTTTATTGCAATCAATAAACAAAAGGCATAGAAAGTTTCGAGGTTGTTGGGAAGTGCATCATAAGCCAGGTGTTCTTCGCTTGCCTCCAAAAAAATACACAGAAGCTTGGAATCTATGGATTGTGAGCATTATTTGGTCAAGGGGAATTTGCTATTATACCATCGGCGTGAGGCAGCATTATTTTTGGGTCAGGGAACACATATTCAGTACGCGCCTGGGAAGTGCGGTTCAATGTTTCGGCTATAATATAATCAAATCAGCATAGGTCGGTTAGTGTTTGTAAGGGATATAGAGGCACCTTGAAATTCAGCCAATGTGACCCAGTTCTGGTCATATACCACCAACCGCGCTTGTTTCTGTTTTTTGTGGGCGAGGAAGAGTACCAGGCAGGGCACCTGCTGATGGTCTTGTCCATATATATATCGAGCAAATCTGAGATCTCTCGTCAGTAAGGCTCCAATACAGACAGACTAAAGAGGATACTTTTGAAAGTGTATGTGCTCATCCAGTACCTCCCACGAACTCTTTTGGGTCTTGGATTTGCCCCCTGGTTGGAAAGAAGGACCTTTAACTTGCGCCTCCCAGATCCGCAAGTCGTCACTGCTGCTGTCGAGATCATCGAGACCAGGAAGCTGTAGTCCAAGGCCTTTCAAGCGTTGAAATTCCCCATTTATAGCCTGTCTGGAGGGTTATTTATCGTTCGATGGGGCGCTGAAGCACTATCTGAAATGCATACCTCTGTCAATAAACTCACTTCAAGACGTATAGTAGAGTCCAGAAAACTAAGCTGTGGATGTCGCACGACAATGTCGACTAGAATCCAACTTGCTTTTATGAGGTTCAGATAACCTTGCCTTGATACTGCGTTCGATGAATGAAGCTCCATTTGGGACTAAGCATGTCAGCCATATTAATTTCCCAGCCAGGAGAAGGTTCGGCACAAAAGTCGCGCAATAGTATATATACCTTCAGTAGCCACCAGCGTCCTGCGCGAATCCAATCCTCAATCCCGATCGACGTCCATTTGGAGGTAATTTCTGCGTTTCTCATTCTGACTTCGTTAGGTAGGAGTGTATAATCTGTAGAGCTATGATTCAACCCACAGAATCTGACTGAAGGAAATCTTGGACAGATTGTCTCCGACTGAGGCTGTAACTGTGGGTGGCGAGGAAAGATCCCCAGTCCCAGATCTTTGAAGATAGTCTTTAATCTCGTTGACGCCACTTTCGATCTTTTGTGAAGTGCTCTCCAGCCGTTGAAGGGAGGAACTACAATTGTCAGCGCGATGAATATTATGATCTGGTCGTTGGTGTCATACTTCCCGGCAGAAGTGAGCAATAAGCTCAGAACTCCGTTATGGTAGATAAGCTGCGCAAGTCAGCTTGTCCGCGTGCTTTGCATGGCACATGAAATTACCTTATTTCTCAGACCATCCAGCTCCGATGCTTCCAGGGACCATTTGAACTTGTCCCATCTGTGCTTCCATTTGGCTCGGTCTTTATCCATCAGTTTTCCGTATTTCGCCGCGAATTTCTCCATGGCATTCAATGTATCTTTCACGCGGTCGATCATTTCATTGACCATTCGAATCCGGTCTTCTCCAGATTTTACCAGAACAGAATCGGGGTCTACGACTTCCTCGCGAAGGACTAGTACAGTTGTATGTAGCGTTCCGAGTTCTTTCGTGAGTATTTGAAACTCGTGCGGTGCGTTTCGAGCGACAAGGTAGCACTGGCGATAAAGCCTCAAGGCGAGATCGCCAACAGCTATAAAATCTCCGATGCTGAACCCGAACGGCACTGTCATGGCTTGCTGTATCTCGTAGTTGAACGTATTGCTGTATCGAGGTGTTGAGAGGGTGCGTATTGATGGCGACTCATAAGTTCAGCGGCTGTGCTGGGGCGGGGTAGCGGATGCCACGCAATAAAGTAGGCTGGCGGATGCATTGTTGTGCTGCAATTGGTGGTGAGAGCTCTTCCGCATGTCATCAAACAAATGTGGTCACACAAGGTGCCGAACCAATCACGCACGCAATAAGAGAGTCTGAAAGTGACAAAATAGTTGAGCTGGAAGAACAAGATCCCGGGAAGGATTTATATGTTGATGATCTCCGTTGATGGTAGTTAGACTAGTGACTGAACAAACGGAGGTTGTGTGTTGTGGAAGGAAAGTCCACTTGGAGAGTTACTTACAAACCTTAACCTTGTAGAGTCGTGTCCGGAAAGTCTTGGCACCCCCCGAAATTTCACAGTTGACTTATTATTTATCAACTCAATCAAGCAGTAGAGGTTCTATTTTTTTCAGTATACTTCCTCTGTGCCTGGGCTATGCAGTACTGAATTCTTCTGCTGGAATCCTAAGTATAAGGCTCTCAATATCCAATATAGTGTGTGTGCTATTCAAATGGTATATGGGGGATATATTGCTGCAGCTGGCCACCACTGTATTTCTCTGACCAAAAATCTACATATATCACTTGAATAACATTCAATAAGATCTTGTATTGTGCTGGAGATAGCTTAATCTAAGATATGAGCCAAAAGATTCATGAAGACAGTGAAAATGACCTACTTCTTGCAGACCAGTACTATGAGCCCCTCATATAACCATCCAGTATAAAAATTTGTGTGTAGAATGTTCATGACTACCTTTAAGAGCACACAAGATCCTAGCTTGTGATATCTCTTTGGTGTTGCTTAACACTTACATTAAAAATCGGAAATCTCGGGGGTGCCAAGACTTTCCGGACACGACTTGTACAGTACGGTTCCACCCCACCGGGTAACCCACTCTCATCCATACCCGCTTTCCCCTCTAGCCTCAGAACCCTTGTACTCAACTCTCCTCCCCAACCACGATGTCCCCGCCCTCTCCCTCCCCCCGTCTCTCCCTCCCCTTCCCCTTCCGCCTCCTCGCCCTCTCAGGTACCAGCTTCCTCGTCGGCGCCTCTTTGGGGGGAACACTGGGGGGACACCGAGCAGCACTGATATTCCGTGCCGAAAACACTCACCGGCAGCCAACAACAACGAAGGGATGGTATTTCTACCACAAGACGAAGAACTACCGGACAATGTACGGAGGGATGGTAGCGGGGATGCAGACGGGGGCGAGGGTGGCGGCGTGGGTCGCTATGTTTGTCATATTTGAGGATGCTGTGGATAGGTTACGTGGGAGGGTGGATGCGCTGGGGACGGTTGTTGCGGGGTTGGGTTTGAGTGGAGGGTTTAGTCTTTGGCGTGAGTATCTTGCGAGGGGAAGGGGGAGGAGGAGGGGCTAACGAGGGAAGGATAGATCGGTTTGGTTATGGGCTTGCGGTGAGAACGGCGAAGAAGGGGTTGGTGATTGGACTTGGCTTTGGGCTGGCGCAGGATGCGGTGAGGTGCATGAAGGGGCAAGGAGGGGGTGTGTTTGAATACCTTGGGTTTAGGGGGGAGCGACGGGCGGCGGCGGCGGAGGTTGAAGCTACGGGGATGCCGCCGGCGAGGGAAGGTTAGTCGGCTGGGGGTTAGGAAGGGGTTGTTTGTCTCGTCCTCAGAGACTCTCGTTGTCTCGTTCGCAAGAAATGAGGTACTAGTGGCTACCATTGGAGTCTGGGCACGGGCAAGAGGGGTGTATCATACTGTACGGATTCTTGTATCATATCACAGCGGTGGCGGCGTTCGGTGTCAATTGTTCAGTCATTTTCCTCTCCGTCACTATCTTCATCTAGATCTGCTAGTGGATATGTCAAAATCGCCGCCACGCCGCCTAACGCATCCAGTCGCACCCCGCTCTCGTGGATACTACTCAGCACCAGGACCTCTCCTCCCTGGCGCTCCACCTCCTCCTTAATCCCCACCCATTTCTTCCGTTCCCTTACGCTCTGACTGCGGAACAAGCTATCACACACCAGCAACGTTCCCACAGCCCCCTTCTCCACCGCCTTTGCCACTTCCTTCCCGCCATACCACGCCCTCTCCTCCTCCGTATGTATCATCCTAAAAAACCTCTCCACCGCCTCCATCTCCTTCGCAAACCTTGTATCCGCCAACTTCGCCTTCACCGCAGGACTCAACAAAGCCTCATTCAGCGCATGCTTATGCCCACTACTCGTATGCTCGACAATAAACTTCGGCTTCGCTCTCAGCAGCGATTTATTCTCGCTCTTCTCCGCGTAGGCGAAAATATAATCCCTCAACTTCTGCGCATAAAACCCCGGTGAACCCAACAGCACCGCCTTCAACTTCTCAACATCAAACAGTCTCAAAAACGCCTCCGTAACAGCCGCATAGAACTTCTCAAGCCCCTTTTCATGCGCCTCAATATTCCCTCCTCTCTTCCTCGGAATCGACATCTCAACTCGCTGTCGGAGAACAGTAACATGTTCCCCGACTGCACAGATACACGCAAGGCCATCATGTAGTGTGATCGCAGCGATCTCAGCTTTTTCCCCAGGATTACACGCCTCCTGAACTGTCTGCAACGCCACAGAATCCCATTCCGCTTTGAACAACGTGAAGTTCCGGTGCAGCTCAAGATCGAGTGTGTGGTGTGCCCCCACGGACACGAACTTATTTTCTTCGCAGACCCTACCCGAAATGTGGAGTGCGCTTTCTTGCGGGTCGAAGTCGATTTTGTCGACGGTGATGGAGAGGACGGTGTGGACGCGCTGCGAGGCGGTAGAGCCGGTGGCTGTGGAGGTGGTGACTTTGCGGAGGGCGGAGGCGCGGAGGATGTCCGAGGGGCGGATTAGGTTGTAGGCGTGCCACTGTGAGCGTTAGTTGGAGGGAGGGGGGTGAGAGAAGGGGAAAGAACCATGTCTTCGGGCTCCTCGGGGTAGAGCGTGATGGAGCCTGAGCTGTCCTTGTCGAGGTTGCGCCGTATCAACCGCATCGTGTTTGTTGGGTGTATCAAGGTGGCGGGCGGATGTATTGTACTTTTCAGATGGGTGGTTCAGCCTTGAGATGAGTTGTTGCACAGAAATGCGGGGAATCTCTTATCAGATTGCTAAGCGAACCATAAATCAAACCACCATCGCATCTCGCAGAACAGCTGCAGGGCCGCAAAGCCATACGATGGGAAAACCGTGCCTGATTTGTGTCTGCAGCCTACTACGATGCAATAACCATTAAAATGCACCACTTGATTAACGAGAATCATAGATTAATTTAGACGCGAATTTTTGGCCATCACACAGGTCGGTCGTGACGAAGCCTCGCCAGTTTTTGTCTGAACAAGCTTGTTTTTATTCTTGTTCACATTCCCAATTGCCAGAGGTTACACCAACAGATGTAGCAGAATACACATGTACCATACAGAAAAAAAAGACCAAACCCTGACTTTTGATCACCCATTTTCCCAGTTACCCTTGTCCAACCAAACCTGCTGCGCCAAAGATATATATATCTATATATCACAAAAAAACCCAACCCTTTTAATACCGAATCCAGCCAGAACACCAAGACCCTCGCATTTACGCGTAGAGTTTCTTGTTGAACTCATGGAGGCCGTGGACGTTACCCTCAGCCTGAGCGGAGACGGTTCTAACCTCGAACCTGACAGTGCCCTCTGCAACACCCTTCTGCAGCTCTGTGATCGAAGTTACTCCGATATCTTGGAGCGAGTGCTGTAGTCCCGCCTGCAGGTATGGCACAAACTTTGTGACAGAGCCGCGGTCGAGAACGGATCCACTGACACCCTGCGCGACACGGACCTTGTCGCCCTCGGAGAAGTAGCGGCCGGTGGCCGCGTTGTCGGAGCTCTTCTGGCTCTCCATGGCGTCGATGGACCCCATCCCTCGGTATGCCTTGACTAGCTTTCCCTCCGCGCTGAGGAAGTACTTTCCGGGACTCTCGGTAGTTCCGGCGAGAAGACCGCCCATCATGACGGTCGATGCGCCTAGTGCGACGGCCTTGACGATATGGCCGACGTTCTGAACACCACCGTCGGCGATGCAGGGGACACCGAAGCGGTTGGCAAACTCGCAGATGGAGTAAACGGCGGTAGCCTGGGGGCGCCCAACTGCCATAACCTCCTGGGTGATGCAGGCGGAGCCGGATCCCATACCGATTCTCAGGCCGTCGGCACCAGCGGCGATGAGGTTGGCGGCCTGCTCGCGGGTGACAACGTTGCCAGCAATAACGTCGATCTGCGGGAAGGTCTTCTTGATCCACTTGAGCATCTCAACTTGGTAGATTGAGTTGCCCTGCGAGGAGTCCATGATCACAATGTCGAGACCGGCGTCGACAAGCTTGCGCAGGCGCTCCTTATCGTCCTCGCGGGTACCAATAGCGGCGGCGCAGATAAGCTGCTTACTGTCGGGAAGTTTGGAGGCGAGAGGGAAGTGCAAGTTCTTCATGAGGTCGGAGCGAGAAAGGAGAGCGGTAAGGTTGCCGTTCTTGTCAACAATGGGAAGCTTTCCCTTCTTGGAGGAGCGAAGGAGCTGATTGGCCTCCTTCAGGGTGATGCCTTCTGGGGCGGTGATAAGATCGGTGGTCATGACCTCGGACAGAGGGGTGGAGTTGTCGTTAAGGAACTGGAAGTCGCGCATGGTGACAATACCAACGAGCTTGGAGTGCAAGTGGCCATCCTCTTTAGATAATTAAGTTAGCATATCAGTGCTGTGGATCATTGCGATTGAGATAGGAAGATAAACGTCAAAAGGAGCTCAGTTCCGTCTTGAAACAAAATAAAGGTCCACATGGGGTTTCAGTGGAACGAAAGTATTTATGGCTTCATCATCGCTCTAAAACTGCAAAAACAACCAATTGGCGAAGTCTTACCTGTTACGGGGATACCAGCAAAACCATGCTCCTCCTTGACCTTGCGAACATCTCCCACCGTGTGCTTTGGGCTCATGACGACGGGATCAAGGATGAAACCGTTCTCGTACTTCTTAACCTTGCGGACCATTTCGGCCTGCTCCTCAGCGCTGCAGTTGTGGTGAATAACACCGACACCTCCGAGGAGAGCCATGAAAATAGCCATGTCGGTCTCCGTGACGGTGTCCATGGGAGAAGACACCAAGGGGAGTTTCAATGTGATACGCTTGGTGATCTTAGCGTCGAGGGTAACCTCATGGGCCGGGAAGCCGACGTAACCAGGCAAGATAAGGAAGTCATTGTATCTGCGGGGGACGTTAGAACAGTGGAAAAAGAGGGTGCGGTTCATTCAACTCACGTTAGACCTCCTCGCTTGTCGGAATCCAAAAGAGACTTGACATCTAAGCCGTCCCGTTTGTAATCTTTCTGGAGGACGTCGACGGCAGACCGGTAGTCCAGCACACCAACGGAGGATTCGCCGTTTGCAGCAGAGATAGGCATCTTATACGTAAAGTATGGCGGGTATGGCGGGTGGGTATAAAAAGAGAGATACTTGACTCGACTCCGGGAGAGGTGGATTCAAGGACAAGGGAAACGGGTGATGACCGGTCCAAGCAAGAGAAAAGAAGAAAGAAAGAGCAGCTGCGATTCAATTTATCTCATCCAGATGGTTTGGAGGGGCTTCTTAGTGGGGTCTTGGCGGGGCAGGGTGAAAAAACTTCCGCAAGAAGCCAACGTTTTTTTTTTTGTTTCTGGTGACTGGCGACTCGGCTTGGCTGCGTTCAATGCAGCTAGCCGAGATGTGGATCGCGTCAAACTGCCGCGCGACGTGCCCACCGACATTGGTCGCTCGGATAGGAAGCTTGACGCTGAGCGGCGGTTGTCGTGGAAACTGGATTGGCTGTGTTGGTAAACGAGTAAACACCGCTGATGCTGTGCATAGCCCAAGCCTCATTGATCTGCATCCCACCCATCCACGCACTTTTCGCTAGAGTCAAAGCTCCGACCTTGTCTTGCAATCTCCCCTCCTCCCCTCCTCCCCTCCCCCCGACCTCGAACTTAGCCGGGCACTTCATCAGCATAGCCCTAATCATCACGTCGACGACGACACCGATAAGACTCACTTTCTTTATGTGCGCGCCGCCCTCAATTGTTCGAATACTCAGCTAGGTGGTTGCCAGCACTATTCCGCCTCGCCCATTCGGTAGTCCGCTGGCGGCTCTTGTTTACGACCCTCCAGCTAGCTATCAACATAACCAAAACATCGCAACTTCGAGTCGAGTCGCAACCTTCCCCGGTGTCGCTGATTGAGTGGGCAGAATTTTATTGCTCCGCTTAATCACCCCCAGTGTATGCCATGTCCATCTATCCTCCATCGTCACCTCACAGACGGCAAGCTTCTACGGCATCGACGTCATCTCTCAACAGTTTGTCGAACTACTCGTTCCCTTCGTCTCGCTCGACAACTGTAACTTCTACTTCGTCTATTTCGTCTAGATTCAGCACCTTAGAGAGCAGGTCGGGCGGGAGCCACAAGCACACAGCCTCGGTCGGTGGACGGGTATCGCCAATGCTATCCGCATATACTGCGAACGTATCTAACAACGACCTGTCATTATCACGACCTACGACGCCCCCACGAAACGGTTCTCCGCTCTCATTAGGACCACGGCATACCCGAGGTGCTAGTGTGCCGGCAATCTCGCCTACTGGATCGCCTTCCTCACCCCGCCCCCAACCACCGCTTTCACCATACAATTCGGCGAACCGTAACTCTGCAATCGTCGGCACATCATCATTGAAGAAGGATGATATCACTCACTTGCGCAACAGCAGTGTATCGCACTTCCGGACGCTATCCAGGTTGACACGCGAGGGTTCTGCGGAAGAATTCGGTATAGAATCGGGGCAAGATGTGGCCGGTATGCATGGACGAAAGCGCCTTCAACGAGCAGCAACAGATAATATGTCGAGCTGGGAGAGGATGACGTGGATGGATAAAAGGCGGCAGTACATTCAGGCGTACGAATATCTGTGCCACATCGGTGAAGCAAAAGAGTAAGGCACCCAGGAGCTAGTTGATGGGTTCTGTTGCTAATTGCTTGGTGAAGATGGATGGAAGATTGCATTGGGGAGCCAATTCCACCCATAGTGGAGCTAGAAGAGGCGCTGCGGGACGGTGTTGCGCTTGCAAAATTGACCAGAGTATTCGCTCCGGAATTGGTCCCACGAATATTTCAGTCTCCGAAGCTGCAGTTTCGCCATTCCGATAATATTGATCGCTTCTTCCGCTTCTTGCGAAAAGTTGAACTACCAGAGGTAGTTACCTAGACGTCCATTGACCTTGTATTGCTAACCCCGGATAGATATTTTTTTTCGAGACCACCGACTTGTACAACAAGAAGAATATACCAAAAGTAATCTACTGCATCCACGCCCTTTCTTTTCTTCTATTTCGACTCGGTCTTACCAGCCATGCGATTGGAAATCTCGTTGGCAAGCTCGAATTCACTGAACTAGAAATCCAAAACACCCAAAAGGGCCTCGACATGGCAGGTGTGAGTTTACCATCCTTCCGAGGCGTCAATAAACATTTTGAGGTCGAGGCGGAGCCAGAACCTGTAGAAACGGAAGAGGAGAGGATCGACAGGGAGCTGGGGGAAGTACGGCTTGATATTCTCGAATTGCAGAGCATGTGCAGAGGCGCCTTACTCAGAATACGATTGGGAGAATTAATGGAGGAGTTATGGGATGCGGAAGAGGACATTCTCGACCTTCAAGCTAGGGTTAGGGGAATGTTCTCCAGAATCTCGTTCTCATATCGAGCAGAGATGTCAAAATGGGCTACGAGCCTGCAGGCTGTGTCCAGGGGATACTTAGCTCGGCAGCGTCATACGGAACAGCAGAAATATTGCGACAAGAACCAGCAGATTTTCGCGCGGTTACAGGCTAGAATTAGGGCAAACAAGGTGCGGGAGGAATGCAAAGACCAACGCCGGCAATTAGAGAGCGAACGAAAGGCTATTTCAGGATTTCAATCGGCCATCCGTGGATTTCTCGTCAGACAGAAACTTGCTAACCAAATGGATGATGTCTTCGAAAACGAGGACAATTTGGTAGGACTTCAAGCGCTTGCGAGGGGTGCTCTTGTGAGGTGGCGGTCAGGCGACCTTCTGGCGGAACTTTACGACCAGGAGGAAACCATCACTCGATTTCAAGGTGCTATTCGTGGAGTGATGGTGCGCAGGAGGATACAAAATGATTCGAAGGCTTTGGAGGCTGCAGATAATACTTTCGCAAACCTGGGTGCAGCTGTTCGTGGCATGTTGGCCCGAAAGAAGATGCAAAAAACCAAGGACGTTCTGGCGGAGCAAGAAAAGGATCCGAGTAATGCACTTCCGACCCTTCAAGCCATGGCCAGAGGACACCTTACCAGACGTGCTGTTTCGGCGGACAAACAGGCCCTCGCAGAGCAAGAAAAGGACCCGAGTAACACACTCCCCATCCTCCAAGCCATGGCTAGAGGATATATCACCCGACGGGCTTTTACGGAGGACAAGCAGGCATTAGCGGCCAACACTGATCAATGGACACAGTTGCAAGCTGCTGCGCGTGGAACCCTTGTGCGGTGGGACTACCGGTGGAAACTGGTTTGTCTGGCGGAAGCGGAAGATGACATTGTCGACCTGCAAGCTAATGCTCAGGGTGTCTTGGTCCGGAGGGCATACGATGAGACCCTCCAGAGACTCAACGCTGCAGTTGGGGGTATTACAGAGCTTCAGGCAAACTGCAGAGCTGCGTTACTTCGATGGGAGCTACAAGATCTACTAGGCGCCCTGGAAGACGAAGTCGAAAGCGTCATACTAGTCCAGGCACATGTCCGCGGCTTCCTTCATCGATCACAACGTCGCCGCTTTCTAGACGAGTTGGATTACGAGGTGGACAGTATTGTACAAACTCAGAGTGCAGCACGAGGCGCGCTGATCAGGTGGAAACTGGATGATATTGTTTTGGCCGTTCAGGATGAGGAAGAGGCAATTCTTGAGCTCCAAGCTGCGGCGCGCGGTACCATCCAAAGAACCCGGTTCCAGAGCAAACTCAAACATTACCGAGATAATATGGAGAAGGTTGTTAAGCTGCAGAGCTTCGTCAGAGCAAAGCAGCAAGGAGAAGCATATAAATCTCTGATGAGCGGAAAGAACCCTCCTGTTGGAACAGTCAAAAATTTTGTGCATCTCTTGAACGACAGCGACTTTGATTTCGACGAGGAGATTGAATTTGAAGGCCTTCGGAAAAAGGTTGTACAACACGTTCGAGCAAACGAATTGGCCGAAGCATATGTCGATCAGTTAGATGTTAAGATTGCCCTGTTGGTCAAGAACAAGATCACACTGGACGAAGTTATCAAACATCAGAAGCGCTTCACCGGCCACGTTGGCAACTTGCTCAGCAATACCGACATTGCAAGTTCTGACCCATTTGATCTCAAAGCCCTTAACAATAACTCCAGGAAACGACTCGAGAAGTATCAGCAAATGTTCTACGCCTTGCAAACCCAGCCGCAGTATCTCTCAAGGCTGTTTCGAAGGATAAGAGAGCAGAATACGGCCGACAAAGAGTTGAAACGTATTGAGAACTTGGTCATGGGTATTTTTGGATACTCTCAAAAGCGAAGAGAGGAATTTTATCTTCTCAAGCTTATCGTTAGAAGCGTCAAGGAAGAAATCGACAAATGCCAGCGACCGGAGGACTTCCTACGCGGCAATTTCTTCTGGGTCAAGCTTGTCGGCAGTTACATTCGATCACCCAGAGACCGCAAGTTCCTACGTGAGCTACTAGGACCACTCATCAGAGAAGAATTCATTGACAACGACGAACTCGATCTGGAGAGCGATCCCTTGCAAATCTACCGTGCATCCATCAACAACGAAGAACTTCGGACAGGAATGAGGAGCCAACGTGATCCCGATGTAGGACGTGATCAAGCTATTAGGGACCCTGAAACTAGAGGGACATTCATCGCCAACCTTCAAGCTTTAAGAACCCTTTCCGAGGATTTCATGAGTGTTTTGGACAACAACGTCGATCGTATGCCTTACGGAATCCGATACATTGCTCGCAAAGCCATCGAAGCGCTTTTGGAACGGTTTCCGGAAGAAAATGAGGAGGTTATTCTCCAAGTCATCGAGCACTTTGTCTTCCAGAAGTATTTTAGCCCTGCTATTGCGGGACCTGACGCTTTCGGTATTGTTGGAAAGAGCTTGACTCCCATCCAGAAAAAGAATGTGGGGGCACTATCAAAACTTCTAAATCAGATCACTTCCGGTCGTCTTTTTGCCAACGAGAACATGTTTTTGCAACCGCTTAACGAGTACGTGTCTATTGCAATTGGACAGTTCAAGGAGGTCTTTCAGGCGATCGTCGATGTCCCAACCATCGAAGCCAGGTTTGAAATCGACGAGTTTGAGGATCTCACCAGCAAGCAGAAACCGACACTGTACATCAAGATGTCTGACATATTTGCAATCCACCGCCTGATTGCGCAGGAGATTGAATCAGTCGCGGACGGACGAGAGGATCCTCTTCGCGAAATCATCAACGAATTGGGAAGCGTGCAGACGTCGGAAACCGAGCTGAAGCTTGTCGGTCATACCGAAATTGCCCTCCAGCTGGATCCGAGCTTCCACGTTATCGACGATCCTGAATCGGAGGTCAAAGCGCTGTTTGTGGAGACGAAGAGGTGTATACTATATATCATTCGCGTACAGACTGGTACCAACTTGATGGAGATTTTGGTGAAGCCAATTACGGCTGAGGATGAAGACCGTTGGGATGCACTTTTGGCGGAGGAAACCGAGAACTCGGGTGGAAAACGGAGGGGAGCATACGCCGACCACACGATGTTGACGGATATCAACGCGTGAGTTTCCTTTCCCTCTCTATCCACAAACCATACTAACCTATAAAAGAATGTCATACGCACAACTAAAACGCACCGCCCTCGAAAACATCATCAAACTCGAACAATTCGGCAAAATCACCCGAAAAAACATGTACCAAGACATCCTCAACCAAATCGCCATCGACATCCGAACAAAACACCGACGCCGCGTGCAGCGCTCAAGAGAGATGGAAGGCGTCCAACAAACACTCGCACACCTTAAAGAAAAAGCAGTATACCTAGAAGGCCAACTCCAAAGCTACAACGACTACATCGAACAAGCCATGGTCACACTCCAAACCAAAAAGGGGAAAAAGAAAACAATCCTCCCTTTCACCCGACAATACTTCCATATGCGAGAACTTGAGCGCTCGGGAAGGGTACCAAAGTTTGGGAGCTATAAGTATACAGCCCGAGGACTGGCGGATAAGGGTGTTCTTGTGAAACTTGAGGGGTTTCCAGAGAAGAGGTGGGACAAAGTCAACTTCACCATCTCCTCCGACGAGATCGGAATGTTCTTTGTCGAGGCGAGTAATGGGAGTATGATGATCCCGGGAGCGTCGGCTCAGGTTTTGTTGGATGATTTATTGCAGGTATGTTTTCCCATGGGCAAGAGAGGGGAAGAAGGCTAATGATGGGGATAGAGTACGAAACATGTCGACTTTTCGCTCAAGATTGATCATTAGACGGACGGGCGGGGAGAAGG
>MU122118.1:628304-736580 GCA_014904905.1 Wilcoxina mikolae CBS 423.85
AGTGCTAACAACGAACAAACAGATGCAATTCCATAACAACCAATTCATGCTACTCTGCGAAGGGATGATCAAGTTCAATGTGAACTTGTTTCTGCACCTATTGTTTAGGAAGTTTTATCGAGACGAGTAGGATCGTAGTGCTCGATTGAGGTGGAAGTTACGGTGGGTGGTGATGGTAGCGGGTGTGTTTTCTTCTTCGAATTCTTGATGTCTGTGTGTGTGTGTGTGTTTCTTTTTTGTCGTGCGTTGAAATTATTAAGGTCTTTTGGCACAAGATAGCGAGCGGGGGTCATGGTGTTTTTTCGTTTGTTTGCTTTCTTTCTTTGTTTTCGTTTTCTGGGAGCGTAGGGAAACAAAAGTAGGGTTCGGTGGCCGGGGGGGTGGGGGGGTGGGGGGATCATGATTCATGTTTTTAAACTTTCTTCCTGTGATGATGATGATGGGTATTGGAATGACTGCATTTGGATTTTTTACTTATGTTTTTTTTTTTCCGGGGGTGTGGGATGGGATATTGGGTTAGGGAGGGAGGGAAATGGGTGTTTCTTGTATATTTTGTTTTCAGGTTTGTGTGTTTTTTTTTTTTGTGCTACTTTTTTTTTTACGTATATACCAATTGGATGAAGGGGGTTTTTTTCTTTATTTCTTTCGTGAAGGTCTGGGTCTGGAGATGGAGTGTAAACTCACGAGATTCCAATGTATGTGTGGAATGGAATAACCCTCACACTTCACACAGCATACTAGTACGGTTTCAAGATGCCCTAGATTTTCATATGTACGACGGGAGATAGATGGCAGTAGTCATTGACGGATAGACATAAGGTTGACGATGGAGGAGAGATTAAATCTGGAGGTATGAACTAGCCTGAGTTAGGCTAGCTCCTTGGCAGAGTTCTCGCGATTTCACGGAGAATAGAGCTATCATCGATTCTCCTCATAGTTTGTATCATCCGGATAACACAGATGCAAGGCAAGATACTGGACGAGATATGACTGGTAAACCCAGAGCGCCTAATCTTGCCGTTGGATATGCTGTACAACTTGATGTTACCCTGATACGCCCCACCTTGCCAAAATATACCCCGCAAACTCCTCAACCATAACCTCCTCCCTTCTTCTCCTCCCTCCCAACAATGACAACCCCCAAAACAACCCTCCAAGCCACCTTCCCCAAAAAAACCCATGTCTTCTCTCCCCCACACACCTCCCTCGACCTATACCTCCCCCATTCCCCGTCCCCACCTCACAAAACCTACGTCCACTTCCACGGCGGCGGTCTCGTAAGAGGAACCCGTGACTTCTCCCTCCCAGACCAAATCCTCACCACCCTTCTTCAAAACTCCTGGGCGGTGGTATCCGCAGACTATAGCCTCCTCCCGCAAGGAACAGCAGCCGATATCCTCGCCGATCTTTTGGCGCTAGAAACATGGCTTCTCAAAAACCCCGAAATCGATGTTAATAATCTCGCGGTAGGTGGCCGTAGCGCGGGGGGGTATGTAGCCTCCCTTGCGGCCGGGAATTGGACTAAGGTTAGGCCAAAGGCGGTGCTGGATTTGTTTGGGATGGTGGATTTGGCGGGGGAGTACTGGGCGCAGAAGAAGAGTGTGGCGCCGGTGCTTCATGGGTGTGAGACGGAGGGGTTGAAGGAGGAACAGTTTGCAGAGCTACTGAGGAGTGAGGAGGTGAAGAGTTTTGCAGAGATTGTGATAGGCCTAGGGGGAGAGAGAAGCTTGTTTTTTCTTTGGGCTATTAAAGAAGGTATTCCCCCTTAACCCCCCACCCAAACTGGGAGATGCGGCTACTGACGAGGGAGGTAATTTTTTGGACTTCCTGTTAGGACGACATGAGAGTCAGCGGGGACGGAATACTGTGCCTGAGGGGGAGGAGTGGAGGTATTTACCCGTGGAGCTGGTGGAGAGGGGAGGGTTCCCGCCGACGTTTGTGGTGCATGGGGGTGCGGATGATCTGGTACCGATTAAAGACTCGGAGGTGTTTGTGGAGGCGTTGAAGAGGAAGGGGGTGAAGGTGGAGTTTAGGATTATTGTTGGGGGAGGACATGGGATGTTTCCGCTTGATCAGCAGGAGGTAGTGTATGCTGAGGCGGCGGAGTTTGTGATGAACACCGTGGGGTGAGGGGTGGCCTTGTTAGGTCGGAACTCTTGAGTCCAACCTAGAGCGGCCTCTCTCTAACGTTACGTCGAGAGTGGAAATGCGGTACTTTATATTATTAGTAGTAGCAGACTCCAGAGTCTCTTTTAGCATTGCCTCGTCCAAGTCGCTACAGTTCGGAGTGCTATCTCCTAGGGACGGGGAATTAACTGTGGTGAAGTATATCATGAAAATGAGCTTACCAGTACAGCCGCAACCCTTTTCTCGTTTCCCTCTGAGTTTCCGCAGAGGTGCTGTGTGAGTTATAAATGGCCTCCCCCTCTCGCATATTGGAATCACACAGTTCGTATCAATCCCCGGCAAAACCGCCATCCAGTAGAGTAGTAGATGATACGACCTAGGCTGGTGTAAAGGACCTGTTTACCAGTGCCAGCATTTCGAGACTCAACACCGGTTCGTTTTTTCATCGTTTTTTTGGATGTCCGGTTTGGTCTATTCGATTCGGTTCTTGTGTTTCCTTTTGTTAGCAGCTTCTACATTAGCAGAAACCTGGAGTAGAGCAGTACTTGTTGTCCGGGAAAGTTTCATTTTGGTGTTCCGTTTGTTTGTTGTTTCGTTTCTGTGCGCCTTCTAATTAGATAAATTCATAATAGGTTGAGAATAGTACAAGATCAACTGGCATTGATGGTGATTGTGATAAAATGGCAAGTGGTAGAGGTGGTGGTAGTAGTGCGTGAAGGAGTAGGTCTATTTCGGGGTTCACATCAAGTCACTCACACAACTTGCGGCGGCGGAATTGAGACAGCCCTCTGATCACTTTTTACGAAGAAATAGACATAAGAATTAAAAATGTTTGAATTCCAAAACACCAAAGTCGGGTATAAGCCCCCACCCTCCCACCCCAAACTCCAAAAAACACTCTTCACAATTCATCGTCGTCGTCGTCGTCGTCGTCGTCGTCGTCCACCACGATTACCTCCTCCTCCCTCTTCACCCCCTCCTCCTTCGTCCCCTGCGCTTCCTCCATCTTTACATCCCCCCCACTCCCCGCTCCCTCCCTCCCCACAATCTCCAACTTCTCCTTCCCCTCCCTCCTCATCTGATAAAACGTCTGCAACGCCGTCCTCCTCTGCTCCTGCGTCCATCCCTCAACCACCAGCGCAAACTCCTGAGGGGTTTCAAACCCGAACATTTTTGACATGGCCACAAATTGTTGTTTCTTAACCTCAACCAGGGGGCGGAATTTATACGCCATTCTTTTTTCGACTGATTCGTCAAATGCTCTCTTTCCGCCTGTGCTGGTGTCTTCTGTAACTTCCATCGCCCGCCGCGAGATTTCTGCTTCGACCTTGCTTGTTCCTATCACCTCGCTGTTTTCGTGTGTATATGACACGCCTGCTTCTGCGAGAATAGCGGCGACAACGTTAATACCCGCGGGTTGTTGGGGGGGTTTCTTTTTCTTAGTGATGATAGGGAGGTCATCTGCAAGTTGTGATAGCGCGTGGAGGACCCCACCTTCCGCTTCGTCTTCAGAAAGGAGGGTATCTATTGCGTCTTCCAGCTTTGTGTCGACGTCAAGGTCTGCGACCATTACCCCCGCCCGACGTTCGGCTATGTTAGTTTTGTTAACGATTTCTTGCAAGATGGTGTTTTCTTGGAAATTGAAGAGGTTTTTGAGGCCGAAGAGTTCTCCTTTATTGTCTTTGTCGCCCTGAACGCCGGTGAAGTATCGTCGCTCCTCGCTGGCGTCATAGCCAATGTTTGCTTGTTGCTGTTTATAGATTTGACGGGCGTAGACGATTTCTTCGATTGTGCCTGATGAGATGAGACGGAAGACTTCGACGTCTCTGGTCTGGCCGATGCGGTATGCGCGGTCTTGTGCTTGCAGGTCGTAGGAAGGGTTCCAGTTTGGGTCGAAGATGACAACTTTGTTGGCTGCTGTGATGTTAAGTCCTACACCACCGGCTTTGGTGGAGATCAGGAATACGAATTGGTCTGGGTCGTTGTTGAATTCGTCGACAGTCTTTGCGCGCTCCTGAAGTGGCATTTGACCGTCGAAGTAGCAGACGTTGTATTCGGTCTTTTTGAACAGGGAGTGGAGGATGTAGAGGAGGTTTAGGGAGTAGCTGAAGATGAGGACTTTGTCACCGTTTTGATGCCAGAATTGAAGCAGGCGTTGGAGAACAAGCCATTTCCCGCACATCTGGGGATCCATGTAGTTGTAGATACGTTCTCTTGTTGACAGCTCGCGCCACCGGTTTGGAAGGCAGGTTTGAAGTAGTTCTAGTTTCTGAGCGCGGACTTCAGAGGATTCGGTATTGTCGGGGATCCAGTTTGCGAGATGGTTAGATAGCTTTTGAACCCACATGATGGCTGGGAATACTAGTTCGTTGACTTTTCGACCCTCGGCGTCGGTTTTGTAGCAGCAGCTTCTCCGCTTTTTTCCAGTGCCGCAGTCGCACTCGTCGCTGCCGTCACGGATGAGTTGGACAACAGGACTGTCAAGATATGCTTCGTATGCGTCCCGTTGGGTTTCTGTAAGAGGGCAGAAAACCACCTTATCGGTCTTCTTGGGAAGTTGGTGTGCAATCAGAGTTTTCATCCGACGCATAAACATCCGGGGTAGAACAATATTGACCAGCTTTAAGGCTATGCTCCTGGCCTTTCCGATCTGCGCGAATGTTGCGTCGTGTCTTTGGCCTACACGAAGAGGACCAGCAATTGTGCGTTCCCATTCTAAGGCGGTGCCGATGGAGCCCGGCCGACACCAGTTGAGGAGCGTCCACAGCTCTCTGTAGTTGTTCTGAATTGCGGTTCCGGTGAGGCCAATGCGGCAAAGGGAATTGATATCATTCATTCGTTGTGTTATTTCCGAGGTTTTTTCTAGAAATCTCTGCGTCGGTCGTGGAACAAATAACAATGGAAATCGTTAAACGTACCCTTAATCTTATGGCACTCATCCGCGATAACACAGTCCCAATCCACCATGTTGATATCTGCGTGACGTGTTCGATACGTCTCATAATTCGTAATCATAATCTCCAAGCTTCCCTTCTTTGCAGCCTGGAGTGCTATCTCCTTCTCCTCTTTGCTTCCATGATAAACATAAACAGTCCACCACCCCCACGTTTTTAGCTCATTTTCCCAATTCTTGATCAGTGAACTCGGACATATCACCAGTGCCTTTGGATACCATTTGTCCTCGCCTGTTCGCCGTCGGAACTGCCGTATCTTGCGCATGCGCTTCCCGTCACGTTCGTCTCCGGTTTTTCCAAACGCTGCGGCGAGAAATGCAATCACCTGGACCGTTTTTCCGAGGCCCATATCGTCGCCTAGGTTCCCGGGATTAGACAAAACCTGACTTCCATTCTCAAAAGTGGCACTGAAACTGACCTAATATGCATCCCTCCTGGAAAACAAAATTTCTGTGTAGGAATCTGGCACCGTCGACCTGATAGCTTCGAAGGTACTGCGCGATGGGACACGGTATCACCCCCAAGGATTCTTCGAGGTAAATATCGGCGTATGGCGCGGATGGGGGATTATCAAACTTTGGTCGAGTCTCCAAAGACTCCTACTAAACCCATTAGCCCTCTCCCCAGCATAACCACCACTACCGCGCAGAACACACACCACCCGTTCATCATCACTAAACTCAATATCTTCATAAGACGGCGGCACCCTAAAAATATCCAACGCAACCTTCCTCTCCTCAAGTCCCTTCTTCGCACGATCTAACCGCGCCTTCTTCCCCTGTAAATACGACGGCAAAGCCTTCCGCTCATGCTGTGTATCAGTATCAACCACCTCGCCGTCGTCGCCTGAATATTTCCATGTCTGCACCCGCTTCGGTTTCGGCGGGTTCTTCGAGGTTGAAATGGGTTTTAAACGCTTTGCGGTGGTCCCCGAAGAGGCTTTGGCTGTGGCCGTGCGTTTCTTGGTCTTGTCGCCTTTGGAGAGGCGTTCGGCGCGTCGCCGCTTAAAGTCTGCGAGTACTTCGTCGTCGCTGGAGGCATCGGTCATGATGATACGTTCGCCACCGCCGCCGGAGGGGTGAAGGGTTGTGCGGACTGGTTCTTCATCTTGTTCTTCCTCATCTTCTTCTTCCGATTCGCTGTACTGCTTTCTTGCCTCTTTCTTGCGGGTTTGCGTTTTTGTGGCCGGCGGTGGGGCGTCTTGTGGTGGGGCGGCAACTCTGGGCTTTTTGATTGGAGGGATGTAGTCTAGGTCGTCATCTTCTTCTTCGCTTGCGGTGACGTCATCGTAGGTGGTGGCGGCGGCGGCGGGTTTATTGGGATGCGGAGCAGAAGAAGCAGACAACTGGATTCCTGACTCGCGGCCAACAGAATATGTGATATCAAGGTCAAAATCGTCGTCGTCGTCCGACATTGGGGGTGCAGTAGAGGGGTTGAAGTGAGGTTTCTTGGGGAGACGTGAAGTTGGGTAACGCGACACCCGAAGTCACGTGACACCAAATATCTTTTTTTGCACGAATTCAGTATATACATCAATTATGTGAAGACGAAACAGAGTAGAGAATAAAACAGGCGGCGATATTCAAAAACCCGTACCCCAGAAGCCCACCCAAACGCCCATCAAAAAGCAAAGTCCTTCGATCCAACCACTCACTACCTGTTGTTGTTCTGGCGATTGCCCAAGATCTGCACCAGCCTGATAAAGATATTAAGAAAGTCCAGCTCAAGTTTGACACTCTCATTGACCGTGTCCTTCTTTATAAGCCCTTGCTCCACAAGCCTTGCGTGGTACTGCACTTTCTGTACATCGTAGAGCGTGAATCCTCCGAACACCGCGAGTCCACCATAAAGACTGATAGCCTCTGCTCCCGCCAATGCCGCAGTACCTACTGGCAAAACCAATGGTGCAAGACTGGACAACACAACGACGGCGCAGCCAGCAAGCAACGGGCCGCCGAGCCAGAGGTATTTATCCTATTACTCGTCAGCACGCCCCACATGTCGAAGACACACGCGTTAACTCACCTCTTTCGCTGTAGCAGCCACGTAACTAATACTCCCCATAATTCCAACGGTGTACAACCCAGCCCTCGCGAGGATTGCGGGATTATAGAAAAACAATGGCGCTAGCGTAACCGCCTGAGTCAGATTGAATGCGGTCCAGAAGGCATGTTTCTGGATGTAGTTGTCTGGATCTGTATAGAGGGTTCCAAACATTGTTATAAGACTTCCGCTGAGACCGACGCCGAGGACAACCCATGGGTTTGCAGCCATCAAGCGATACGACCACCCCACGTTGTGTAGCGCCTTGGCCGCGACACCAATCATACCAATTCCCAGACCTGTGTAGGTAAATGTCTCCTTAAGGTATTGGTGCTCAAATGCGGGGATGCCGCCTTCACGCTTCTCGCCGTTGAAAAGGATGTTAATGCCGAGAAGAGTGCCGCCGAAGACACCCGCCCCATACAGCAGCTTCCTGTAGACTTCGGACTTGGTGGGACGCGCGATGATGGCGGGTTCGGCTGTAAAGAACCGTTTCGTGGCGGGTTTGGAGAAGGCATTATTGGTACGTAGGGGAAGTTGGCGGAGGATGGTGGGACGGGTGGAGGTGGTGAGAGTTCGGGATACGAAGGATTTGGTGATGGGAGTGAAGGCCGCTGGGCGGCGAAGTGCAGATAGAAGCAGCGGCTGCATGGTGTTGTTGTATGACAGGCGAGGTGATGTTCGAAGATGGCGAGTGTCGAGGTTGAGGTGGTTTTGAAGGTAGGATGGTGGCGGGATTAAAAATGCGATGACGTCTAAAGGCTAACGTCATTGGCTAGAATATTCTACTCTTGGCGTTTGGCACTATACCTTCACATGCTGTCATGGTTCAAGACATCACGGACAGCAACCACTAGGTTCCAATCATTCAAATATCACGACACTCAATCCTCGATACCTACATGTACGTACAACCCATCAAGTTCGTTTTATAGGTGTGTGTTTCCATACGGTTTTTGGCCGGTTGCGGAGAAGGTGTGCTTGAGTCTATGCTTGAAAAAGAGAGAACATCTCTAGTCTAAACTATGAGCAGCTGGTCGTCTGTACTTTACATATGGGCGAAGCAACACTCTAGCGTACGTTGGCGGACCTCAAGCTTCTCAAGCACGCCAGTACGATTTGGAGCTCTCGTCCGGCCCTGAGGCGACTGGTACTTGAGACGATACGGATCGGGCCCGTACTTTTGACGACACTAAAGCCGATTTATGAGAGCATTCCCCAAGCTTTTTGCTGCTGGGTTTGATTATTGGTTCCTGATTCGAGATGGAAGGCTGGAGGAAAATAGACGGATAACCCTAAACCAGATCTCACGGCATTCACCTTCCCCTCACACGATTTTCGATCTTCCGTATTCCCAAAGATGACAGTCCTCTATAATGTCGAAGCCTGAACCTCACAACACGACAATCACACGAATATCTCTCTATATCTACGCAAATTTAACTGCACATGATGAGATTCAAACTATTCTGCGCCAAAATTAAGAACGGTGGGCCCATGTGCACGCGTGGGGGTCACTGTTCGCGCGCTTCATATTACGACCAATATATCCCGTAGGAAATCTATATGCTGCTGTGCAACCTCAACATGGAGAATAAGGCGAAGCAGCCCTCACCTTCGTCGTCAGCCTCAGCGCAGTACATTGCGGACCCCGCATGTTATCCAAATCTCTCTACGAACGACGTTGGCCCTTCTGACAGCCCATGTCAGATACCAAACCGACCGCTATGAACATCATTATCTGCCTCTACGGAGACATGAACCTGGTGCTAGAAACCCCCATCATCAACGCAACCTATCTCGTGTCCTTGCATCTATTATGCTCTGCCTCACCCGTCTTCCGGGCTGGTCTCGGCCCACATTCCCGATTTCGGGAATCTACAGAACTTCGTCGTTCAAACGCGCTACATCCGGATACACTATATGAAATGCCCATTGGCGAAGAGCTAGAATTTGATCCCGCAGCGATAACGGTGGTTCTCTATGTTTTACATGGTGTGGCCTCACATATTTCCGAAAACATTACTTTTAAGAATCTCCTCGATATCGTCATCGTCTGTGATTACTACGATTGTGCTGCGGCCATGAGTCCATGGATTAAAGATAGGATGCAATCGCTCCAGGAACTGGCAACGAAGTCGGGATACGAGGATTGGCTATTTGTTGCATGGGTCTTTCGGAATGAGAGGGTATTTGAACAGATGACGAAAACTATTATTAGGAATGGGGCAAAGACGGAGGATGGAGAGTTCGGGGTCGTGGTTGATGGCGAGGTTAAAACAATGCATAACCACCTCCCAGAATGCATTATACGTATGTGACCTAAAATCCGCAGATCGGAGAGTATGTGCTCACTTTGGTAGGCGATATGGCAGCCCAACGAGCAAAAGTCGGCGATGATATCCTCCGTTGGTGTCGTGATATCTACCGCAAATACGACGACGATACTACCGTGAAATGTGCGAAAGGCGTCAAGTACTGCGACTACATTGTATTTGCTGCCTTGCACAAGGGTCTTACAGCACTGGGTTTGTTGAGGAATAAGATGGATGAACACCTAGATGGTGGTGCAAACTGCACGTTGGTCAGAGCCGTTGAAGATGTCTTAGAACTGATTGAAGAGATTCGCAAAAGGAAGATCCAAATTGACGGTAGTTACCATGCGGATTGCATAACGGCCAGTGTTGTGCCAGAGAGACTCAAAGCATACTTGGATAACATTACATGCCTCTCCTTAACATCATATTCGAAGAGCTTGAAGCCAGTCAAAGAGCCTACATGGCGCACGGTAGTTCTGGAAAACGAGGGAATAAGGATTAGAAATATGTGGCCCCCTGAGACTGACGGACGAGACAACATCTCCTCGAAATTTGTCCATATGGAGATATGGATATCGTCCTATCGAATGCAACTATCAATGCTAAATTCCTAGTTTCCTCCCATGCACTACGCACTAGTTCTACGGTTTTTCGAGAGCTTCTGAACTCGGTGTCGGCCTTTGAAACGCACTGTTGGCGCCACCAATACCGGTCCTTGGCAGTGTATACGGGACCAGGGGAGAGTAGTTCATATACTGAGCGGTATAAACTTGTTATCACAAAGACCACAGTCCCACAGCACTCGTGGTAGTCTTGTATGCTATGCATGCATGTGGGGAGAAGATACCCTCAGACATCGACTTAAATGGGCTACTCGAGGTTACCGTGATATGTGAGGATTACAACTGTGCCGCAGCAATGTTACCCTGGTGCAAAAAATCGATAGACGAGTGGCACTTAGGAAGGCCCGTGTCTGAAGGTTGGTTGTATATAGCGTGGATTTTTCGTTTCAACGATGTCTTTCGGAATTTGACCAGGGACATGGCTAAAGGCATTATTACTGGAGATGGCGTGCGGAAGGTTATCGCAAATGAAGGGGTACAAGAACTGGGCAAATACATTCCTTCGAGAGTTATAGGTATACATACCTTATTGTGCCTTAATCAGACTTGAACCCGAACTGACATGCAGATTGTGCAGGTAATATTACCATGCGAAAATTCGAAGCACAGAAGAAGATAACCTCAGCCTGCCAAAACTTTTATGAACGATATGGCAACGAAGCGAATTGGCAATGTCGTGCAGCCCCGGACTCTAGCGGTATTGCTAAGTTATGCGACCACTTCATATTTGGGGGGCTATATTGTGGGTTCAAGAGCGCACAGATGCTCAAGAACGAAGTTATTGATATCCCAAACACCACCGCGCTTACATCCGCAGCGCGGGATATTACTAAAGTGTTGGGGGGCGTCGCGGCAGGTGTCCGGGCTACTCAAATCGCTGGCCTCAGCCACTTTGCATGCGGTGCTGATATTGATAAGGTGGTTAAGGTGGTTCAGGCTGCTCTTGACGACATCGAGCCACTCGATTTGGCCTTGTTTGAGCGAAGAAAACCAGAGCTTTCAATTGAGTGGGCACGGCTTTTAGTGGCATGCCAAGGAAGATCCCATGAAGCACTCATGGCCATACATTGGCGTATCAGTATGTCGTATGACACGTCCCATAAGAGATACAAAAATGGACACGGAGGAAAGATATTGGACGGGAGATTTGATGGATATAAGATGCACGCTTAGATTGGCGATAGGATGGGGGACTTCGTACGATATAGTAACAACCATATAATTCGGCGACTGAAAAACGGTTCTTACTCTAGAGTATGAGATGGCAATCTACTGCATATAAGAGATTTCATGTGCTGGGGAAGTTCAGAAGCGATACATTATCATTAATATTGTGTATCTATTGGACTTACACAGAAAGCAGGGAGAAGGTCTTCGGGTGCGGTCGAGCAGTATTTCCAATGCCCTTCGCTCCAGTTCCCGGAGTTTTTTTGTCGCTCGCAAGTATTGCTCGCAAAATTTATATATTGCCAGTGATCAAAAGTCCGTGTGGAACAGGGGATTTTTGATCAAAATGACCTCGCTCAGAGTGATTGGAAAAATAGCCATAACATGTCAACCACTTAGAAAGAATAAGCGTCCATAAGGGGTATAACTAAACACAATGCATAGATTCTAGCCATCTGGTCCATTTAGTGATAGCACTGACGGTTGTGGTGTTGAAAAACCGAGTATGTACTCATGATTGGATCATGCCTGTCTTGGCAGTATCATGCACAGGCACTCGGATATTCAACTCTTTATCTCTTGCACCTAGGGTAAAATGGAGTAAGGCATAATACTCACCGTATGTTGTTTAGTTATACCCCATAGTTGCACATATTCTTTCTTGTTAGTTGATATGTTATGGCTATTTTTCCAATCACTCTGAGCGAGGTCATTTTGATCAAAAATCCCCTGTTCCACACGGACTGTTGATCACTGGCAATAACGTGGCTAGTTTGCAAGCGTAGATTCCCCTCCCAGATACCACAAAACTTTGGGCATTTCTCAAATCTGGGACACCCTAGATCTACACCATACTGGAACATTCTAGCTTTGTACATATGGAGATGGTAGTACGATCACCATCCTTTTTTTCAGTCTCCTCAAGTATACCACGCCTCCAGGAGAAAAGAATAAGTAGGTAATTGTGTCATGATAGAATTACACTTCCTCTCTTCGAGAATCTACAACACACCAACATCATATAAAAAAACCCCACCGTAAACCATTGTGATCCCCAATACAGAATGCGAAACGGCCAAAAACACAAAACAGAGCAAAAGAGGAGGTATGAAGAAGGTATACAACAAACAGCCTTAACACTAGAAAGAAACAGAAACGAGAAAAGAAAAGAAAAGAAAATCCGCAAAGCTACTTGTCGGAAACTCTCTTTATGCCCAAAAAGTAATAACATCCCGATCTCCCCTTGCCTCCAAAAACCCAGTGGAGTTTAGATTGGCCTTCCTTCCCACTACCTATTTCCAACTCCCAGCCCTCTTGTCTCCAACAGCCAGACTTTCCCCCCCAGCGCCCAGCAATGCCGGCAGTCCCGCCTGCGTCAGTGCACTAAGTCCTTGTACCCCAGCCGGATTCACAGTCATTCGCCTAGCAGCCGCTTTAATTCCCGTACTTCTCGGACTCAGGACAGTGGTTACAGATCCATTCTCTTTCTCACCTTTGGATGGTAACCTCTTTGTGTAGCCGGTTTTCCACATGCTCGCCCCCTCAGGGCTGGTCTGGCTTGAGTTACTTGGCGACCGCCGCTTGACCTGTCGTGAGGGCATGCCGCCGGCCATGCTCTTGCGTAGTGCGCCGCGGTGGATGGCAGGCTTGCTGTCGCGCCATTCTTCCGCAATGTCGGCGTTGAGGCGGTTGGTGACCTGGTCGGGATCGAAGGAGTGCAGGGGTGAGTTGTCTACAGAGTTGTTCTGGGAGTTTTCAGAGAGCTGGGGCTTCTTTGTGCCGAGTGGTTCAAGCATTTTATTCCTTGGCCTGATTGGGGGTGCACTGACTCCTTGGGGAACGGCAACGTACGCAGGCTCTGCTGGGGGTGAGTATGCGCGTCCCGCCGACTGGAAATATGGTTGAGGTGGCGGTAGTGCCATGTCCTCGTCTGATGCTGGAACGCCGGAAAAGTACGAGTCATCGATAACGACACGTCGCTTACTGTCTTCCGAGACGGGGTCTTCGAGCTCTTCATTCCATCTCACACGCTTCTTCTCACCGACTTTCTTGCTGAACAGAACTCCTTTCTTTGGTGACTTGGCTTTTATAGGTCTGGGAGAGCGCATTGGGGATACAGGAGGCATCGATAGGACATGATTAGTTTTGAATGGTGAATATCCCGCTCCATATCCAGTGTGCTTCTTTTTGGGAGATTTGATAGCCGATGGCTGATAGGCCTCTTGTGATACTAGTTCGCCTGAGGGCTTGATGATATGGGAAACCACATCTCCGGCGCCTTTCTGTATGTCGAACAGTGACTTCCGTGCTTCCTCCAGCGCCTCAGCCCCCGAAATATCGGTATTCATGATCTTATAGATTGTTGCATACGTTTCGAAATGTGCTTTGGCGAGGGAATGCATAGACTTCGAGACATCAATGTCGGCAATTGTTATTGCGTGTAATACATCTCTCTCTCCCGTCATCCTCAGAAGATTAGCCTCCGTGTTCAAAGCTGCAATATCACCCTCCGTCACGCCCTCAATTGTCTGAAGGCTGCGCACGCTGTTTTGCAGAGCCGTGTCAATAACTCTTTCCCAGCCGAGCCCAGCTACTCGTTGCTTAATCAGCTGTTCGTTGTTGGTCAATTCTCGCAAAACCTTATCTGCCTCTGACCGCATCTGGAACAGAATGACCGGAGGCTCTTCATGCTGTCGGCTCTCAAAAACTTGATCAAAGGCATCCAACCATGCAGTGACTAACGAAATACGGTGCTCAGTCAACCGAAGGTTTAGCAGCAATGAAATCTTTTCGGCCCGAGCCTCCTTTGTTTGTTCGTATGATGCTTTCAATCGTCTCATTCCATCCTTCATTGACATGTCCTTCGCCGCACGCTGTTTGTTGATCTTATCAATAGCCTCCTTTGTGGAATCCTTTAGTCGATTCTTGAGGGACTCAACCTCCTGCCGAAGGTCATAGATAGCCTTGACATATTGGCTTACGTGCCTGTTCACGTTGATAATATTTCTGGAAACCTTAGTCTTGATGTTCTTGGCTCGGTTTGCATATTTTAAGGTATTGTGAGTTTCGTCGTAGTGCTGACTCGACGGACTGACGCAAACGATCATGACTGTCTTGCAGTTGCCTCCCAAAGAGAACTTGAGAAGCCGTGTAAGTTTGGAATCACGGTATGGAACATGGTTACTGCTTCTGGGGTCGCACAGTGAATTGATACAATTTCCGAGTGCTATGGGTTGTCAGTTCAATATGTAGATCAAAGACCAATAATCAACTCCTGGAAATACCTAGTAAAGATCGATTGATATTCGCTCCCTCCAGAAGTCGTTCCCCCCGGTTCTTAGTGACTGACGCTCTCTCACTTCCAGCAAGATCGATAATCGACAATGTAGACGCCATATGGTTCTCAGACACTCCCGCAGTCCTTGGTTTTTGGGTAACATTGATTTGAAGAACCGCATGCGAACGAGACGAAGTTGCGTTAGCCTCGGTTGGTGACTGAGTTCGGTTCGCATTGCCCATCACAATGATATCCATGACCTCCTCCACGGTTGCCGGTATACGTTGTGACAGACCTGACACTGATATATTCTGATTGTTGTCTTCTCGCAGCTGTAGCCCAAGCTTGCTACCACCGGGGACCAATAGGTCACGAATTGTCTCGTTGTAAATCTCAAGGTACGAGAGAGTAAGGCTGACTTCCTTCTCGTCGTGCAGCGCCTCTATTCGCTCGAAAAGTTCTGCGCAGGTGAGGAATATTATGCCAGGGTGTTGTGGATTGCCGCTACAAAAAAATATTAGCAGAGGTCCCTGCACGAAATCCCGAAATTCTGCCAACCTAATGGTATGCGTCTTTCCACATCCAGTGGCGCCGTAAGCAAACACTGTAGCATTGAATCCATCGAGCACACTGTCCAGCAGCGATTTGGTCGTCGCTTCATACACATCTTGTTGTGAACAAGTCTCGTCAAACACACGGTCAAAGCCAAAGCGCATGTCTTTAACCCGTTTTCCCTGGGGGAGGATCGTCTTTTGATACCGAGCCATTGGGTTTTCTTCTGCCGGATCGAAAATCCTGCTCGCGTTAGAGACGTCAACAGTAATTGATCGGGTGGCGGCTTGAGCTCACAACATCCGCTCATCTACTACTTTCACTACTCTGCGAACACCTTTGCCGTTGAGCGTAGGTTTGGGAGTACTAGCGAAGGATCCATCGCCAAAAAACCCGGCAGAGTCGTCTATTCGTGATCTGGATTATGTACAGTGTCAGTCTAGGCTATTGCTGCGGAGCGGTTCTTTAGGGGTGGTTGGATAAACGAACAATTGAGCCGCTTCGCGAATGCTGAACGGTCGGACACGAACTGAGAAAGTTAGTATTCATTCTTGGACATATGCGGTGTACGAGAGCTCACCAACGACTGAGATGGATGAACTCGAAGACATATCGCGAGGCGTGAGTGTTGTCACGATACAATGAAACTAACTCGGAGAAATACAACAATACAAAGTTGGGTCGATCGAAACTAGGGCGACTCCGCGACGGTGGTGAGGGGTGATTTCCAGTTTCGTTGAAGGTGCCCGATCGAGGAGGGATTCGTTATAGTCGTAGATTGCAGCGTCGTAAGCTGTTGTCGATTAGTAGAAGCGTCGGGGGTGGGGTGTCGAGGAAAGGGAGGATTAGATGTTGGCCAGAGAAATGAGAAGGTTTTTTTGGTGTTTCAGTGTTTGTTGTCAACTCGGCTAGCTCCAGGACCTGTTGCTGTAGCAACCTGCACGACTGACGTGTTAACGGTAACTGCCGTTACAGCAGTGCTCAAAATAATCAAGAACCTCACCAAAGGCCTCTTCACGAGCATTTTAGTAAGGGTAAAGCTGCCTTAAACGTAGAGGTACGAAAAAGAGAAGTTGTGGAAAGATCGTAACAAGGAACACATTTCGTGCCTGTTGAAGTGTCGTATAACGATCGACACATAAAGAACGTGAAACATCAACGCGAAACACACAAAGACCCAAGGGAACAGTCAACTTCTCATCACACATCACAGCAAGTACAGACAACAACCATAGCCTTCATTATCGCCAAAAAACTACTTCACCTACTTCAATCATCTTTGAATTCAACTAGGAACTTCTATCTCAGCTGTCACACCAACCCTTGCAGCACATCAACCGCAATTAATTGAGCGATCAAACCCTAAACTGCAGCATCAGGGGACAGGTGGGGAATATGAAAGTTATACCGTTGCTATTCGGCTAATTCTGAATCCATGACAGCTGGCAGACGGCTCAATTCCAAGGAACTCTTTCAAGTCTAAATCCATTCGATGTTATGGCACATTACACAGAGCAACATTCAGGGCAGTGGGATAATTAGAGCAGCTAGATATGGTCAACGGTGGAGGAGAGTCAGAACTACCGTTGGGACTGTCCTGCCTTGCGTCGGCGAGACTAATCATCCTTTCCTCCGTCTTCTAGAATTGTCCTCTGTGACCATCTCCCTCTCTACTCCGATACTTTGCTTGAAAAATTTCCCTTATTCAGTTACTTCCGTGCTATTCTGGAGTTATGGAGGATAATATGTACAGCCTAGGGTAACCTAGTGATGGCAGACTACTCTATCTCATTGCAAATTGTGTCTCACTGACGCACAAGGAAAACGCGGAATTAGAGTACTATAATCTACACGACAGCCCTGTGCCGCCATTTACTAGAGTACCGAGATTGCGCCCGTATTGTAAGATGGCAATACTTATCTTAGACGAGATACCGATAGTGCTGGTTTTCGAGGACAAAGGCGGACAAGTAGGACAAGCCAAAGAGCAGACGATTTCCTTCTTAACGCGACGTTGGAATAGGGGACGAGGATACCCTTCTTTTTCTATGTTCCTCCTCGTTTGAGAGTACTTAGCATACCTAGTGTGTGGGCTTGGGGGGGTTTCAACCAGGGATGGCTTCGGACACACATACTGATCTAAACTCAACCTCACTCTGGCGGGACTAAATTCGAGAGGTAGAGCCCGTTTGGTTGCACCTCATTTGAGATATTCTGTAGAAGTTTTTTTCAAACTCACAGTTTAAGACCTTTGAGAGCTGCAATATCTGTTGCAACCGAATACAAACAAAAATGTCCAAACTGCGAGGTCTTTTCTCCCAAGAAATCTGCACGGTAAAATACTTATACTGTGCAACCGAACGGGCCGTCCGTCCATCTGTAGCTTTAGCTGCCTTGTCATAGATCGTAGCTTTTATTTGAATCTTCCTCCACCACAGAAATCTCTCCGGATCCGGATATACCCTATGATCGTACTCACGTCACAACCGAAGGATTCATATCACACAACCTCTGATTGACAATGAAAAGATGTTACAAAGGCACAGATTCGGATCTACTTGAATGAAAGTGTCACAATCGCATTTTGTCCAGACTATAATCCTCAAAACAATATTATCGCAAACTGCAATCTCATGGTACACTCTGACAAAGAATTCTGAGGCTCTTTGAGTCGTTGCAGGGGTGAAGTGTTGTAAACGAACCCTTACCCCAAGCCCTAACAGTGCCTCTTCTCTGGTTAACCATCCGTTAGCTGACTTCACAAGCTTAGTTTTTCTCCGCGAGCTTGTCAAGCGGAAAAAGTCTGGGCACGAGAGCACTATGGACTCTCGGTGGTCAAATTTTTCACCTCGCTCGCGCGATCGATCATTCGGTGAAAGCAAAAAAGGGTATCTGGTATACGAGCTAAAGAAATCTTACACCTTAAATTCCTGGTAACCAGTTTCAACGAAGGAGAGTGCTTCTATTCAATTGCCACGGCCGCGGATTGGTAACTCGGGCGGCTTAACTTCTCGAGATCTCCCCATGTCCAGAAGCTTTATAATTAGTGCAGTTGAGCCATTCCGGATCCTCCTAATCGGCACCAAATTTGTATTGTAATGCACATGACAAATAACTCAAACATAAATCGGTACAATTGTATGTGAAACCGTAGACCTCTCTCATCCCCGATATAAAACGACAAACGAAAACAACAGATTACTCCATCAACGAACAATAACACCCGCCGCTTCAAAATCTCACTCACTAATCAGCACTCTCGCGGCAATCATATCACTAACAGTCTCCAAAGCATGTCCATTCCCGTCCCCCCATTTCCTCAGCCCTGGCATAACTACAAACAATACCTCCCCGCTCTCCAGCTCGTCGCCAAACCTGTTCGCCGGCTCCAATTTGTGACTACAGTCCCCCCTTTTAGAAAAGTGCTCCCCAACCACCGGGAGAAACAGTCGAAGACGGGCCTTTTGGGTGCTCAATGTTCTTGCCAGCATCCGTGCTGATTTGATGATGTATTTCAGGTCTTCTTTATGCTGCTGCTTCTCATACCCAATTTGTTTTAGCTTTGACTCCAGAGAGTGCAACACATCCATGGCAACTGCTTGGGTGGTCGGCTGGGGTTTTTTGGTGCAGAGTGCCATCAGTGCATTAGCGGTGGTTACTCGCCATTGTTCAGACATCTCGGTAGGGGTTGGGTAGAAATCTCCATCTGGCCCTGACTCATAGTTAGTCAACTCCGCGAAATGGATGGCACTCCTTTAAATATACCTTCCTCGAATAGTTCTGTCCAAGATTCCATGTAACACGTCGAAGAGCTGTAAACTTTAAACGGATCTTTGAGCAGGAGTTGATAAAGTTCCATCCACATGAACGATTCTACTAGCATCTTTCCATTCCTCCTTTGGTTTGACTGCCACACTTTGTCGTCCATGTTGGCACTCAGAGCCAGTCGGCCCAGACGCTCGCGCAATACTTCAGGCGCAACTTTTGGCGCGAGAATGTTCGACATGCCAGAAATCGCTAGCTTGACGTTGTCGAACTCTTGCCGAATTTCGGAGTCGGATTTAGGTTGGTAGCGATCGACGCGAGAAAGCATATCTTCTTGGAGTGATACAAACAATTTCTTGTCTTGCTGATAGAGGCGGTGAAGCGCGTGATAGTCTTGGTCGCGCTTATCAAATTTGTCCTTATGGACGTAGTTATTTTCAATATGCTGTTGTAGATGGTCAGAGGACGTTCATTCTGCTATTTTCGCTACAGGGGCAGTTCTACTGACCTGAAGGTAATACTCATGAAAGCGCAGCTGTTCCTCGGTGTACAACTTCCCGTCGGGTGATTGGACTAACTCCTCTCTCCCATTGATGTAAATTACTTGACCTCGCCCCGAATATCCGCGATCACTACCGCGCTGTCTCCCAGATGGCCCTTGTTGGGACTTGGACTGGCCTTGAGAAGAGTGTCGTGCGCTGGAGGTAGTTGATCTCCCATTCTCGGTAGAAGACATTCGGATTTTGAGTAGAGTTTCGTGTGTTTGCACTAGATTCCCTTGTTGAATGCCGTGATGTTTTTCACACTGCACAGTCTCTTGTAGCTGTTGCTGTTGTACCTGTAGTATGGTGAGCCCATGGTCTGTTGGCAAAGGCGATACTTACGGTTGCTAAAAGCCTAGGGTCTCCATTTTCTCCTCCACCACTGTGCCCACCACTTTCACCAATATCAATACCACCATTCACAGGCCGCGACTCATACTCCTGCTCTTGCGCTCGAACAGCCATTTCTTCGAATTCTGGGTTCATTGCGTTCGAATATCCAAAGACCAAATCAGCAAGCCCTTGGAACATGGCTATTATGCCGGAAACCCACAGGATATTCTTGCTCTGCAATGGATTAGGTGGTCGATCGGACTGGCAGGTCTCACTGGAGATTCGGCGATTCTACGCAGTACATCATTCAATAATAACCTTTTCCCGTACACGTGCAGTGTGCGAGTATGTATGTTTGCTTTTTACATGCGCAGCTGGGGATGTGTCGACTCAGCACGTAAGGAGCTTCAGCCGCTCAGAAGTTTGTCCTTATCTCTGCGACAAGTAGTTTATGTGAATATCCCTATATATTGCTAGGTATGGGGGTGGGTGGCGTAATTTAAACTTGGGTATTCGATATTCAATGTTTCACTCGCCCTATAGAAACCGGCCATCAAAACGGTGTCAGGCACAGGAATCTGTCAGAAATACCATATGTATACATTGAACTCCCAAAATAAGGCGTGCGCATACGCCTTATCACAAGTCAACTGGGGGGTATCTGGAACGTTATCCACAAAACTATCGAACGAAGGGAGCCTATACAGCTGACCGCTAGGTACAGGGCTTCTGGACTCGATCAAGTCGGGATTGACAAAAAGCAACGATTGAACTTTTTAAGTACGTCTTATTCACAAGTACGCCGGCGCCTTGGAGATTCCTAGAGTACAGTAAAATACTCAGCATCCAAGCCAACCAAACCACAGGCACCTATACTCACCAATTGAGTTTAAAATAGCAATACAAGCGCTATATTATTAATCGAGTACATATCTTATGCAGCGGAGAAGAACTTCAGATGTTCACTATGTATTGTTATTCCAAACCTCAGTAACGATATATATGAACTGTAAGAGATCGGATTATCTGCCTTTTCTCTCTCCTCTAGCATGCGTAAAAACAACCTGAAGCTAATAATCTCGCATGCCAGCCCTGAGAGGCTTCAGCCGTTTTTATTTTGTTTTCATCATATCATGCTGCAGCCACTGGCATCAAGTCCTTATCGCGTCTTCTCCCCCTAGAGAAACCGGTCAAGGTGAAACCTCCTGTTATCCTGCCCAATTGGTTTTTCAATCAGCTCAGCCTGCTCGCCGAGATGCATTGAAAACCCATCTTCCCCGCTTTTTAAAAGAGGTTATTTTTGTTTTTGTTGCGCCGTGGGATCCGCATGCGCAGCCTGAAACTCTAAGTAGTGCTTCATCCATCGTGGCATGAATTGCGATCGTTATCGCAGTAGATAGTGGCAGCGGACGCACAGCTACCTCTGCATCGTGAAGCCAAAGAGCAATCGGAAATAGCAATATGATTGGGGCTATGGTATTCTCGGGCATACCGATTGGGCTATCACTTCCATGCAACTTATCCCAACCTCCACAACGAAGTCATCTGATACTCTTTGCGCCCTACTTATCAACAGCCTTGCTAGATGGAAGATTGATACGAGAAGAGCCAACCATTCAAATCTTCAAAACCAGGACGGGCTGCCCATCACCCGCCTTACCAACACACAGCATCACTCGAAAATCATGGCGGAACAAGAAAGCTCAAACAAGAAACGTTTTGTTATAGGCCTTGACTTTGGCACAACTTACACTGGTATGAAACTGCTTTTCTGAAATGCTATCAATCACTAAAACTTCGCAGGTTTCGCGTACAGCGATAGTAGCCTGAGCCCTGACGACGTACACTCCATCCAAATCGTGCACGAGTGGCCAGGTACTGGCAGTAATACAACTAAAGAGAAGGTCCCTAGCCAAATCGCATACGGTAACTTCCATGACGGCGAAACTGAGGCTTGGGGGTTCTTGATTCCCCCCAATGTGAAGCGCCATTCCTGGCTGAAGCTGCGACTCGACAAAGCAATCGAGTGGCCAGAGTTACAATTTTGGCGCTTTATTACAGGTGGCATTGAGAATCTGGACCTCGGAGAGAAGGAAGACGACAGCGATGACAACCCTCCTGCTCCCCCAGGGAAACGGCCAGTTGATATGATCACCGATTATCTAAGGGGCGTTAATAACCATGCAATTAAGTGTCTCGAAAAACAGTTTGGAACACCGCTGCTGAAAACAATGGCATTCGAAGTCGTGGTCACAGTTCCAGCGGTGTGGAGTGACAGGGCCAAGGATCTAACCTACAAAGCCGTAGGACAGGCCGGATTCGGATCATATAAATTCCAGATGTCAATGGTCACGGAACCGGAAGCTGCAGCGGTATATACTCTAAAGGCGCTCAAGGCGGAGACGGGAGGAAGTTCTATCCAGGTTTGAAATACCGCGTTTCCTGGACGTACTGTAGCTCCTGCTAATCGTTTCGAAAAGGTTGGAGATCAATTTGTACTTTGCGATGCAGGCGGAGGAACGGGTATGATTGATTGCCCTTGCTCTCTAACCTATCTGTAGTCCTTCTGATTTTTTAGTTGATATTATTTCATACAAGGTCTGCTCGGTGTCCCCACACTTCCAGGTAGAAGAAGCAGCCATAGGAACAGGTAACAAGCCCAGACACCAACCCGGATTTCCAGATCTTCTGACATTTTAAAGGTGACAAGTGTGGTTCCACCTTCATAGACCGTAGTTTCAAGAAATGGTTGAAAAAGAAGCTTGGAGCTACAGACTACGATCGCATTAAGAAGGAAAGACTCATGATCGGCAGCAAGATTATGAACGAGTTTGAGTCGCTCAAGATGCAGTTCACCGGAACTAGACCACATGGACAAAAGTTGACCCTTCCCCGTGAGTTGGGGATCGATGACGACCCATCTCGGAATATTGAGGATGGGGAGATATTGGTCACCCCTGATGATTTACGCGAGATGTTTGATCCGCATGTCAATAGAACGCTGGAGCTCATCGAAGAGCAAGTAGAAACTGTCACGGCTAATGGTGGGACAGTGAAAGTAAGTCGTATCCAATGTATACGGGAAATAGAGTCCTGACATCAAATAGCATATTCTGCTTGTAGGAGGTTTTGGTGGTTCCGATTATTTGTTCAAAAGAGTCCAAGAGTACGCCGGCCCTCACGATATCGAAGTCCGAAAGCCAAGATTCCCGTATGTTGACTTAAATTTCCTCGCCTGCCACCATTTATCTCTGACGTGAATAGCTGGTCATCTGTGGTCAGAGGAGCAGTAGCGAGAGGCTTGGAGGCCGAAGGAAATCATCTTGTGCGGGTTCGAATGTGCCGCCGGCATTACGGCACGCCAGTTTCGCAATCGTGGGATCCATACATACACGACGAAGATGATGCCTACACCGATGAGCTCACCAACGCAAAAATGGCGCGAGGTAATTCGGCTCGTTAACTCTCAATACCTAACCAATGATCTCAGCTAACCGGTTTTTCCATCCAGGGCAAATGAAATGGCTTCTTGAAAAAGTTTGCCCTGCAGCATTGCCAACCTCCAAGAGACGTGCTAATTCTCTACGTTCAGGGCGACACTCTCAATGCTTCAGAGCCCAAACGAGCTGCGATCGAATGCTGCCGTACCTTCAAGCCGAGTGATTCTCGGATGTTCGGCGCTCAATTAGCCGCCTGTGATGAGAACTTTGCTCCTAGACGATACCAAGATAATTGTACGTTTCTGCCTCCTTCCTGAGCCATATTTTGCAGAACATGTTAACCTCTCCCTATAATTGCAGCTGTTTATAACATTTGTCGGCTCAGAGCAGATCTGTCTTCTGTGCCAACGAGTAAATTCCTACGAGCCCGAAGCAGGGTTGGTGGAGACTACTACTTCATAGGTATGGTCCATGGTTGGAAAAGAAAATGTTGTGCTTGCTCTAATATATGCCTGTGAACAGCGGAGTTTCAGATAGAAATCGTCATTCTGCATGGCACTCAGTTGAAGTTTAGGCTGATGTTTGATGGAAAAGAGTACGGTTCGGTGGAGGCGAAGTTCGACTAGTGACGAAGTATGGAAAGTTATGTTTGTCTTTTATTATATGAGCAGAAATAAAGTAATACTTTTTTTCCATGGTATACTTGAGAAAACCCGAGCCACGTACGATTAATGTATATAGTTAACTGTTTGTGCGGTCAAATTCAAACAAATTCAGTTAATCTCAGAATAAGTAGCTACGCCGACGGAATAGGTATGTGTTCCGTACGATTCGCGACCTCATGCTCACCAGTTTTCGAACTGGCAAGGAAAGTTCGCGATATTTTTGACCTTTTCATGAACTGGATAGAGAATGCGAACTGGAGAAAATTCGGGAACTGGATCCGATACACGAACTTCTTAAGATACCCACCCGATGCTATCACCAGGCTGCCTTTCAACTAACTGGATTTTCAACAAGCGTAAACTGAAAAGGCACCAGATGGAAAAACATCAGGCAAATTGTCCAATGGCTTCAGTGAGGGTTTGTCGGAAGCCTTGTAAAGTGTGGCCTTGAGAATATAACCCGGGTCCGATTTCGCCAGTCGCAGTTCCGTGTGACCATCAATGAATGACATAGGCCTTCCGGTGATGTCCACACAGGTATGTACCTATAAATTGACTGGCGCTTACAGGAAGCGAAATTCTATGTGCTGAGCTTGAAACCTTACCGCAACGGACTGTCACGCGAAGATTCTCGAGCCCTTAAAAGCTTAGCTATGCGATCATATCTGAGCTCAGATTAGTATAAAATTCTGCTTCCTAAATTTTAACTCCATGTACTCACCGAGGTACCACGGAGATCCGTGATCTTAAGGAACCGGGTCCCGAAATCAGAGTCCGGCCGGGTGCAGTGGAATTCCGCGCAAATTATAGCCTTTGTGTGTCGATCTATCGGATCATCCAACGTGCGGAGAAAAAGAAAGCTCACATTACAGTACAGTGCGCATGGTAGAGTCGGTGTTAGGGTCAATATATACCGAGCACATGAGGTCAGCGTCGGCGGGTTTGCTTGGCGGCTTCCGGTTCCGAGTTTCGCACTCCGCCTTCTTGTTTGTTGCGAGATTTATGGGGCCGCCTCGGAACTGGAGTAGATGAACTCCCCTCTGCTTTGGTGTGTTGTCTACACTGAATACAACCATCCCCGTCTGGGCCGTTATAATACAAACGAGTACCGCGCCGTGACCCAAGGATCCAAAACTGGCAAAGGTAAGGGCTTAGGAACCCACAAAATGATAAGAATATCAAGTGCTGCGAAGTGTTTTCGGTATAGGTATCAATCGGCTCCATATCAGTGTTTAAGTAGAGTACCAAGTAGTTACGTTGATCTCAAAACCTAAGAGCTGTGCAGTATCCAATGGGGGAAATGTAAGGCAGTGCTATATAAGCAAGACAATCTATACATGTACATTTTAGAAGGGTTTGATTGCGTCGATCATGCTTCCAAATTTCACTAGCAATTCAAACGCGTAGGCCACATTGAAGTCCTGTTCGATAAAATTCGGGTTGGAAGGAAATTCGTATATATTGAAATTCGAATTTGCCCTAAAGAAAGAAACTCCCAGCCATTTTTTGCTTGATCCAACCCAATTCCCATCCCAACCAACGAACAGAAAAACACCATAACATAAGGCACCAAATTTTAACGGTAACCTATACGACTCTGTCAGCGAATGCAGTGGAGAGGATAGAAAAACGGGGGACAAACGCCAGTATTGTTCGGTGTTGAGACGCTTCCAGGTGTGTCTTCTGCCTGCAGTGGTCTTGTTGTAGCGATGCCCCTTGTTAAGACCGCGAGACTTCTTGCCGGTTGCGGTAAGACCGCGGCATTCGCGGTGCTTGTGAACCGGCTTGACGATCCAGTTGATTCTGGCGTCACGGCGGATGGCCTTGTGCTGGGGGTCGACGAGGATGACCTCAAAGTACTTGTAGGTAGCATCCTGGTTGACCCAGTAAGAGTCTGTTTCACGACTCCATTAGCATCTTACTCCCGCCAATTCCTTCCAATTCCATCTCTACAAGTAGAAAAACTGACTCAACACTCTCAAGTTGGAACATCGTCGTCCAACACGCTCCTCGGCAGTGGCCCGGAGAGACCTCTGGTACTTGAGCTGGTTGACACCCTGGTTGGTGGGCTTTCCGTAGGTGGCACCCTTGGGAACGGGCTTTTTGCGGTTTCCACGGCGGACACGGATACGGTAGATAACGTAGCCTTGCTTGGCCTTGTATCCGAGACGACGAGCCTTGTCGGGGCGTGAAGGACGCGAAGCACGGTGGATCACATTGAGGGAGCGGTATTCCCAGCAGCGGACACGGAGCAAGAACCGAAGGATGTCGGACTGCTTCTTCTTCTGGATTTCTTCGACGTACTTGAGGGCTCCCATCTGTGCAATATAAAGTCAATCTTTCGTTCGGTTCGGAAGTTTCGCGATTCGGGCTTTCGGGACAGCGTAGAAAGTCGAGAGAGGATCGTTTCACGATAAAGACGTACCTTGGCGGTCTGCTCCGGGATTTGCTGGTTGTCGTGGGCGGGGTCGTTGGGCGTATAGATTGATTGAGATCCGAAATCGCCAAACTCGTCTGCAGTGTTCTCCAATTTGTGTGGAGTGACGGTGTTAGGGCACGCCCTGTCATGTAGCCGCACAATGGCTTGGCATAATTTTGAGCCGCACAGCGACCATACCTCTTTCTCAATTCAAAGCTTGACTCGCGATGGATGCTCATTCACATAGTCCGTCAGACTACTATTCACACAGTTAATCCATCCTGACACCTCCTGTGTGGTGCTCTATGCGCAACTCTTCTGAAGATTGATTGGGATCATGCATATGGTGGCATGGCACCGCGGTCGGCGACAGCATATCGGCTGTAGTTATATAGAGCGTACGTACGCAGGCTGAAACTGAAACTTTTTAGTATAGAAAGCGAAAAAGGATCAGCTCCCTTACTCTAGTCCCGCCCTTATTTAGAGCTTCCCAAATATTTTAACTCCCAAGCTCTCCCTCATTATTACCTTCAGCAACAGCGTCGTAATGACAGTTACAAGTGCAGGATGGATGCACGGTAGGTACGTATTGTTGATTCTTCCGCTCGGGTCAATGAAACTCCGTCCTTGCCTGTCTGCGCTAATCAACAATATCGATAAGTGTCATCTCCTCCTCACCTCCAAGGTTGCTTGTCTATATCGATAGCTCTGCGTAACGGCACCATCATCAGCCTTCATTCATTTACCTCATCGCCATCGCTTTGGCACTGGCCATGCAGAACCAACCCACACCGCCTGCCGTCCTGTCACCTCCGACTCCAGACACCCCTAAACCTTCACCAGCGGCATCGTTGCATCGCGCATTTGCTCAACCACATTCATCGCTCCAGTCTTCGCTGCGTCAAAGCACACCTCCGAGCCCATACCCACTACACACTCAGTCTCAACACGCCCAGCAACAATACCCTCACCCGCCCCTGGTACCACAAAGCCACTCAGTTCCGCCGTCGCCTGCACAGCTCAGTCCGCCGATCACCGTCAGCGCGTCATTAAAGCTATCTCACGACCACAAGCGACCCCGAGCTTGCGAGTCGTGTCGCTCTCTTAAAGTCAAATGCGAGCCAAGCGATAAAGCCGGTCCTTCGTGTCGGCGATGCGCCAAGGCCAATCGAGAATGCATCTTCACGGTCCCTACACGGAAGCGGCAGAAGAAGGCCGATTCTAAGGTTGCAGAGTTGGAATCCAAGATTGACGCGTTGACTGCCCGTCTCAATGCTACACGACAGGGGAAGGCCCATCACAGCGACGAGGACGACGACGACGACGATGAGGATATGGAAACTGCGTCTGGTAGTGAGTATCACACTCGTTCCCCGGATGGCTCTAGGCACCAGAACAAACATCAAAGGGTTAGCGGCAGTAGCGGCTGTAACGACAAGAACAATCCGGATCGACGAGGATTTCGGGATGATATGCAGCAATTCTTACCCCACGGTACCAAAGTTGCAATACCGAGCGGGGATAACCCTGCCATACCGTATCTCGAACACGTAGATGTGATTGATCAGCAATTACTGAGTTTGGATATGGCCACGGAGTTGTTTAAGCTATACAAGGAACAGATTGCTCCTCACTTTCCCGCCATTGTTGTCCCTCCTGAAGCTACGGCTTCGGAGATTCGAAGGACGAAACCTACTCTTTTTTTGGCTATCCTCGCCGCATCAAGCGGAAGATCACATCCGGACCTCCGCAGAGCATTGCAGAAGGAAACAATGAAGGCATACGCTGACCGGATTATGATCAAGTCAGAAAAGTCGTTAGAGTTAGTCCAAGCGCTACTCCTAACCTCCATTTATTACTACCCGCCTGATGTCTACGAGGAGCTTTCGTTTTACATCATTATCCATATGGCCGCTTCCATGGCATTAGATTTGGGGCTAGGCAGGAAGCCAAATTCTAATTATAAAGCTTTACAAATAAGGGGACCTATCCCTTCTACCGTTAACTTTGCGCATCCGCTTGGGAAGAACTTCGACGTCACGGAATCATTCAACGAATTATCGACGAAAGAAAAGGAACTACCTCCAGGCATTCACGGTGGCCCAGGATTGCCGTTAATTGTGAATGGCCCACGCCCTCCACAGTGGCCAAGACCCAAAAATCCCTTCCCAGATCCTACAACAATCGAATCGCGACGGACGTTTCTGGCCTGCTTCTGGGCCTGCTCCAATGTCGCGGTTGCCCTTCGGCGCCCAAATATGCTGAAGTTTACAAGCTTTATGAGAGAGTCTGTAGAGATCTTGGAGACGAGTCCTCAGGCTGCACCCTCGGACAAAGAGTTTTGTCAATGGATCAGGCTACAGCTAATCGCTGACGAACTGGCGGTGACATTTGAGTTTGACGATCCCAGTTCAAATCTTTCCATCGAGGAACCTCGGATGCAGCTAGCCGTTAGGGGGTATGCTAGGCGTCTTCAGGAATGGAGACAGACGGTTGATCCTGCGCTTATAACCAGTAAGCCCCAATGTCACTTTATCGATCCGGAAATTTAACAGTATCGCAGAGTCTTTGGAACTTAACTACAACTTGCTCACGATCTATGCCCATGAGATTGCACTACATGTAGACCACAACATTGAAGACTTCCGACCTCCGTTCGTGGAACGTCTTGTCCGAGAACCGATGCTAAAACGCGACACCCCGATCGCACCCTACCACCTCGACTCCATCTCTGCCTGCGTCGGCGCCTCACAACGCCTAGTGGATACCTTCTGCACGTACTCAACCGAAGACCTCTCCTGCATTCCCATCATCATGTATGTCCGCTGCGGCTACGCATGTATGATACTCATTAAGGTCTCCGCCACCGCCGCAACCCCTGGAAACGAGCTGGGCAAAGTCATCGACAAGGACGAACTGCGAGTCGAAGAATATGTTAGCCGCGCACTTACCCTCCTCGCCCATTCTGCAAAGGGGGATCGGAATCGAACAGCGGCAAAGTTCGCCATGATCCTGATCATGCTGCGGTCTTGGTATCTGAGGCACTTGGCAGACTTGGAAACGCGCGAGCGGCAACAGGACGATGATACCCCGATGCTTTCGGCAGGGACTCCATCTACGCCACCGGAATCACAGAAGGCCGAGGCCCCGCCAACTCCCCTTCACCTCCTCGCTGAACAGGCTACGTATCAGCAGCCGCTACAACAGCAGTACGCCGCTGACATGGGGGTATATGGGTATCCCCCCACAGACGTTGACGCCATGGGGTTTGTCGAGTTCCAGGCGGGCGATGTTGGGTTAGGGTTTGGAGGCGTAGGGGGAGAGGTATTTGCGGATGATAGCTTTTGGGGGATGATGGGGCCGGGCGTTGGGTGGCCAGGAGTGGGGGAGGGGTGGGGAGGATACTAGTGTGCGGGATGGCGGTGGGAAATATGGTGGTTTTGGTTTTGGTTTTTGTACACCTTTTGGCGTTGGTGGATACCTATATTTATACTCTACTAAGTCTTTTTGTTCATAGTCATATGGGCGGCTGGTAGTTATATCATAGCGTGCGAATATTAGAGAAAATATAATGGGAGCCCATGAATCAGCAATTGTTAAGAGATAGCCGTATATATCTGGTTTGCTGGAAGCCGTGTTGCTGCGGCTGTTGCTTGTTGCGCTTCTTGCGCTTCTCGACGACACATCCATTCTGTGCGTTCAACGTCTGATCACTGCACAAGCATATGTTCCGTCCCATAGAAGAACCCTCCAGTTTGTGAATTGGAGAGAAAATTTCGCGATATTTTGACCGATTCGCAAATTGGAACCAACTGACAAACTAACCTTCCATACAGTTTTCAACATGAAGAAATAATGCACACGTTAAATGACATGCTCTGAACCCCGCCATTGCATGGCCATGGCTTTGTCCGCTTACACAACGGGTTTCAGTCTTGGATCCCGGTGAAGCTTAGAGATGATATGGTAGATGGTGGAGGGTGGCAGCGGTACAGAGAAGGTATCTTCTCGGATGATTCTCAACGGCCTAGACAGTCCCTTCCCACATTTCCCTCTTAACTTTCACTTTGTATCAAGATCTCAAAGGAAAAAGCTCACAGGATTAATTTCGTGCAGTTCTAGTGTTTGTGTGATCATATGATTAAACTGGGATGGAGGTGGATCAAGGAGTTTGTAAAAAAAAATTAGAGTTCGGGCGATATCACATCAAAAGACGAATTGGAAAAAAATAAAAATAAAAAATCAACGAAGACCTTAAAAAACGTCAGGAGAAAAAGTAAAAGAGAGTGGTTGGCCAACTAACCTGCAAGGGTAACTAAGTCACGCTTAGCCTTGCGTTTCTTCATTTCATCACCCTCTGCATTCGCCTCAACGGCGAGATCAAACAGAAAAGTCTGAAGCTCTTCCAATTCCTTATTATGGTTGGTATGGGAGCCCAAAATTGTTAATTGGACAATGTTCGACTGGTTTCTGGGAATAAATCCAAAAAAGGGGGTAGAATTGGCTGGCACCGGCCCTTGTCCTCCCTCGCCGAGCATGAGCACCTTTGGGCTGTTCCAATTTTCGTCACCATTGAAACCCCGCTCATAGAAAAATACTGTTTTGGAATCATTGTTATAGCATTGAATAGCTTCGGCGTTGATATCAGAGAAGTGGGCTGATGAAACGGATGGGCAGTTGTATACGGGTCGGAAGAGTCCTGGCTTCGGTTTTTTCCTCAACAAAGTCCCTCTCAGTTGGGAGTCGTTTACTGCTTCAAATTTTTCGGCTTGCCCTAGGCTACCCGCCTTCCAGGAGGTACCGTTGTTTACATGTTCGACCAGGTCGTTGTCTTTGTTCAGGAAGCAAACGGATATCTAACAGTCCGTAGGTATGTCAATACTGCTCTGAACACTCTGAAGGCAAAGGATCATACCTACCGTAAACTCGGGACTCGTCCACACTGGCCCCTTGTCGTAATCATATGGGTAAAACATTGCAGTGATAGGTGTCCCAGACTTACCTTCGACCAAGGAGAGTGGTTTATCCAACCACTTGGTACCATCGTATATCTGCTCTTGGATATGGTTGTCATGACTTTGGAAGTAAACTCTCAGCTGATAACTATCTGTTGTGCTGTTCCCGAGCGATAAAGTTGCAATGCCGGAGTCCGGCCGAATTCCAGTAAGGTGGATTTGTTTCGAGGAAGCCAGATTGTCGTCATGTTTTCTCTTGGCTCCGGTAACGACCGCTATAATGGTGATGGTGATGATAGAAACGAATACACCCGTAGTGAAGTGCCAATGGTACTTCCAGGCCATAAAGGTTTCCCAGTACCCACGAAGGCCTGAAGCTCGCGGTGCCGCAATTGGCGTAGGATAGATTGCCTCTTTCTCCGGATCCTGTTTTCCCGGCATTGAATAAATCGCCTCTTTCTCCACTCCGGATCCTACGAAGACCTCTTTCTCCACTTGAACAACTTCTTTTTCCTCCTCAATGAGAAGGACGAGAGCTTTTGAAGCTTGGACGAGACCACACGTTGAAATGAAAGGCCTAGTCATCCACTGGTACCGGTGGCGAATAATCCATAAAGTTCAGCCCGCGGGCACTCAAACTCGCGCGCGGCTAGCCAAATCTATGAATGATAAAATCAAGGAATATATATTTCGCATGCTCTGCGCGTTGCTTCACTCTGGTCATAGGAAAGCCACATCGATCGATTGAGCCACCTGCAGGTAAAGAAATTATTTGACTAGGCCACCGTTTTTCCAGCCGCATTGATTTTTGCCTTCAGCTTTTCTTTTGCATGTCAATTCTATCTGCTTCAAAGATGAGCTGGTCAGGTCCCAACAAATCGCCGTTGTTGTGATCATATTGCATTCGGCCGCTTGCGGCGATGGCATAGATACATCCATTTTCCCCCGGTACTTCAGCAACAAGGCAATTTGGGGCAAAAAGGTCAAACCCTCGTACACATTCTCGGACCACTACTGGTGTAGCGACCAGTAATGATAAGTAGTTCGAGACTCCTCGTACAACTAGTATTACTTTAGTAAATCATTCAGCAATACTACGCTCTTAATGATGGCCTAAGCCTCCGTAATCTCCCTTTACTCGTAGGGCTGATGTTTCGGCTTACTCTGTATTTCCGCCTCTGGGTGCAGACAGCTGGTATACGAAATGTTCTTTCTAGATTTCGACTGAGAGCAAGTTCCAAAAGCTGATTGACCGAACTTCAGCGGAAACCCAGTAATTAGCCCGATGGCAGTTGGGATAATACTATCAGGGTGGTACATAGACATCAAGGTGTTTAGTATCCTCTTTGTTAGACCAGCCGTTTGAAACAAGCCCTTCTTAGCCATCATAACGCAAAGTTCTTCGGGAGCCTCCAGACGTCTCCTTCCGCTTATTCCACTGTTCTTGATCACTCGCAGACCACTCGACATCCTTGTAGCCACATTGATGAGCCAAGGCATGAATAAGGGTTCGGAGGCCAATGAGAGCCGTCGTACCAACTAGAGCTCGATTTTTGCCGACCATGTCATCCAGCTGGGTATTCCGGACGATGAACTTCTGCGGTGAGATGTCATTCGAAAATTTCGTTATGGAAGTAACTTGTTCGTCAGTTGCAAATCTTTCGGGATGCAAGTCACACTTCAACCATCTCCTTGTATTCCTGAGGGTTGTCAATAACTATGTCACAGTTTTCAACAACAAAGCAAATACTTTACAAAGTGCCTAAAGTATGAGCGTTATCACTGAGCTCATCAACATCCTCATTGTCGGACCGGCGGTTCCGAACAGATTTTCATGACACAAGCCTCCATTCTGCAGGTCTACGAGACCAAAGCCGTACGGGACAAGACGTCCCGGGCTCTACTAATATTTCGTCTCGTCTAGATCTCGTCTCGTATACAACACTAGGTAGAGACGGAGGGGTTCGGATCTAATCTGTTTTTCGAGAGCGATCCACTGCGTTTGACCATAAAAGAAAGTGAGTCTGCCTGCACGACCGATAGGAGCAGACTGAACATTGGTGCACTGAGCGGTTTGTTGCGTAGATGTCGTGTGGGGAGGGTCTAGTGTTGCACACGAGACGAGACCGTGTTTCTGACGAGTCGAGATATCCCGGGCTTTTTTCCTTGATCTCCCAGGTACTCGTGAGTGATGACATATGAATCGTACAAGAACCCCTAGGCGGTTCGTTCCTTCATTCTGTGCAGAGCTTTAGGGAGTGCTGCGCTGATATACCTCTTGAGGTTCTCTATTCATGCCGACCGGAGACTTAAGCATGGAAAGCGGATGTGGTGGAGGAGGTGCACCTGCATTAACATAAAACCCCGGGTAGGGCGATCTGATGGCGTGGTCCCGAGGGAGCAAGACTAGATGCCTAACGAGACGAGCTGGTCCGGGCCTATACCATATCTCATCTCGCCTTGTCTCTAGGAGGCCTATGCGAGGTCCCAACGAATTGTCGGCCATTTTAGGGTGTTGGTGTTAATTTTGTGTTTAGGAATACATCGATGGGGTATGCTGAAGACTAGTGGAAGACGCGTTTTGTGTACTTACTTAAGTACATACGTTAGTAGAGTACCTACCCCAGAAGTATTTCCTCTCCCAAATAAGTAGGACTCTTACACAGCTTTCCCAGTTAACACTCTGCCGGACGAACAGCATCAACCATCACTACCGTTTCGACTAAAGCTTAGTCCACCTCCTTCAACGTTCTAATCTCCTCCCTCAAAGCTCGGATTGTCTCTTCCAACCGATGCTTCTCCCCCCTCAACTGTCTCAGGGGCTGCTGGACATCCGACTCCAGCGATCGTTTTATATTCTCGATCTGCAACTCGACACGGTTCTTTTTGGCCGTAGCCAAGTTCGCTTCGGCCTCCTTGGCTTCTTGTTCGGTTTGAACCAATCGCTTGATTGGCTATGCAATTTCATTGACTGAATTGCTCATCGCCCCAGTTTCGGCGATTATCGATGTTGTAATCGTTCGGATGCACGTGTAAGATCGACTCGTAGGTAGGGCAGGAGGATGGTGACATCGTGGTTAGTAAGTCTGAGGAAACTGGTTCAGCATCACAACTTGAGGTTCAGAGCAGCAAGATAATGCACTCACGAACTGGGAGAGCATTCTCCCTTGTGGATCCCCGACCCCTGGTATTTGTCATCTCGAAGTACTGGTGGTTGGGTGTGGTGTAGAGTGGATGATGTTTACGAGGGTAGAAGATTAGATATGTGGCAGTATATCCATGTTATCTGAGAAGCTGCGAGATACCTCGGGAGGTCGCAAAATTGTTGTTGTGATGAGGGGGGTTGGGGAGGTCCCATAGGATGGACTATTGTTTGTCGTTCCAGCTGATTAAGATATTAACTGAAGATATCGCGATACTCCGTGAGTGATGAATTATGATCCGCTGTCTGGTGGTTGAGGTGTAGGGCCAGATTGATCTATACGCTCCTTATAAGGCGGCGATATCGTAGGTAGCAAGTCTGAGGAATCACCGCTCAACTTGAAGTTCAAAGCAGTGATGGTGGTTGGGTGTGGTATAGAGTAGGAGCGTATGTACATTGAGAAAATGTTTATTTGGATGAGGTGCTTCTTTCGCATTCATAGTTGCGAAAGCAAGTGGAAGGGAGGAGGAACCGAAGAATCGTCGGATCCTAGGCTGAACATTGGTGCACTCAGTGGTATGTCGCATAGCCCGCGTGGGGAGGGTTGATGCGGGGGTCCATCAAATTGTCGGTCGTCTTGATGGTGGTTTTGGGTGTTGGATGTACCTACGTCATTGTGAGTCTGCAATAAACCCTGAGTTTGTCGCACCTCTACTACTCTCCCCCATCCACCGTCACCTCTACTACCCTCTCCCTTCCACCATCACCTGTATTGCTCCCCCTCTGCCCTGCCCTGCCCTGCTAGCTACTCTACTACGGCTGAGTATTCAGATGTTGCCATATCCTCGCCAGCTCTACTACCACACACACACCGCTCCACCGATTTTATTCGCACCATTGCACCGAAAACGGAATCAACGATCGACATCAATATTCCGTGATGGCAAACAGGTTTCTGTCCGCAATATCCTCGTACCTCCTCCTAGCATAACGCCCACTCGGGGATTACAAACAAGTTAGTGGAATACCGGTACCTTTGGAGGCGCTCTAAATTCTAGATATGAGAAGGCTCGTAAAGGCTTTTTGAACAAGCTTCAGATCTCAAATCTGGGAGGGCTGCCTCTTGCGAACGGCGGATATGCTCGCCTATACAAAGGCCAAAGGTATGGCTAGATTATCTGTGCCATTAGATCAACCAGCCGGCAACAGCACAACGACTCCGGATCATGCTGCAAATGGACCACATTGCCGTTACGGCGAAGCAACAGCTTGGGGGTGAGTATTTTATCCATAATTATAAGCGAAGCTTCTGGCCATTACAAGATGCCGAAGACCGCTGGCAGGAAGGAAAATGAGGCGGTCTGTAAAAAGCCGGGGGAGAGATTTGTGGATGATGTCTATAAAGGTATGTGGGAAGGCACCCAGTTTGAAAACCTCATTCCTCCACACACTTGGATACTCTGTTGGCTAACCTCCCTGGCAATTAGACACGTCAGCGTCTTGGAAGAGAGAGAAGTACGTCTCAAGGAGGACCTAAAGTCCCTCTACCGGTTAGCTGACCTCCCTGTCTCCAATTATCTCAATCCCCAAGCTGATAATATGCAATAAAGAAAAACGGCAGAAGATCAAACCTCCTTAGTGGGATTCGAGATATTCCAGCACATAAAAAAAAGAGCTCGAGAGACAGGGCATCGAATTTCAAAACAAAGAAGAAAGAGAGCAGTGCGGGAAGTTCTGATATCTGCAAGAACCCCCACAGCTATTATCGAAGATGTGATGGACTCCGTCATTCGACGAAACATTCAAGCGCACCCCTCACAGGACGTCATGCGCCAATACACAAAAGAGCTTGACGATTTTGGCTCAAATTCCCCCGAGGGGACGACAATGTGGGAGCAAACGGCCGCCAATTCTTCCCATACTGGTTCAAGGAGGGTGGGGGTGTTTATTATGAAGAGGGCAGTGGATGTGGACGTGGACGTGGACGTGGGCGCGGGGGCCACGGTGGGGCTGGTGTCGGCGGTGGTGGAGGCGCTGCAGGACGGGTCGGGTTTTGTGGTAGTAGCCGGCGTGGTGGACGGGGACGTGGAAGTGGGCACGGCGGGGTTGGTACCGGCGGTGGTGAAGGTGCGGCTGGACGTGGCAAAGACAGTCAAAGTATGTCTGTCCGGCGGTGAGGTGGTGAGGCGGTCGAGTTCGAGTGTATGGTCAATCTTGAGAGAAAAGTCAGCGACTATAAGTGGCTGGATAATGTGGGAAATCTCTTTTGTTTGTAATGACCATTATAGGTGGGGATCCCCTGGTTATACAAATGTGTTGTCCTCGTTACGTTTTGCTGTAGAGTGTGAAAAAATTATGTGGGTGGTGAAAGTTTGTTCACAGAAAACCGAATTATGGGACAAAGTTACCAAAAACGAGGTCAATTATGTCAAGACACTGTTAGGTGGAGTAATTCTGGGGATCGACCAGGCTGTCTGTTACACCTATCAATCTGAGGGCGTATCAGCATGCTGTTCGGTAAATTCTGGAAGTCAATGACGAGTTCCTACCACGACTTAAGGCTCTCGACTTGTGTGTAGATCGAACAAGCCATAATGTACATGTGCAATCTCTCCGAGTGGATAAAATCCTTCCCATGACAAACCAACAACAAAGTGAAACCAAATCCGTTGGGGACTTTGTCGTCGGTTTGGATTCTTGTCAAGGGATCCCCGCTGTGGCTGGTGAATTCATCAAAGGGCAGTAAGGTATTCCGCCTTTACTGACTGTCAGATTAAACTCAACAACGGTGTAAAAGTCCTTGGATTCAATGAGCAGTTCGACAAACCCAATATTCATGCTTCGGTCTCGCGGTAGCCCTCTCTCTACATGAAAGGCCTCGCGGGGGTTGTGGAGCGTATGTACATAGACGTCTTTACAGGAAGACCACAGTTGGGATAGGTAACCAATGTTGGTTCTAAAGTTTATGAACGGAGGGAGAGAGAGAGAATTTGGCGACAGAGAGAAAAACTTGTTATTACGATTCAGCAACAAATTCAGACAACAAAAAGAGAAATGGATCTCAGACACAACCACCACAACCGATTCCCTTTCCCCCCCCTCTCCCCCCATCCTCCTCCTTAACAAACCCCCCACCACCTCCCAACCCCAGCACCAACCACCGCCACAACCACCGCAACACCACTCCACCCAACACACCCCCACTTCTCCGCCCAAAACGCGGGCATCATACAAACCGCCTCAATATTCCTTCCCTCCGGATCCTTCACAAACGCCGCATAATACATGCTATAATACTCCTCTCTAACACCTGGGGGTCCATTACACGTTCCTCCTGCCTTTCTGTACGTATCTCATCAGCCCCCACTTGTCGGGGTAGTAGAGGGGGAGGGTATACAAAGCCTCATCATAAAATTCCCTAACCTTCCCTCTATCCTTGGCGGAGAATGCAACATGGCAGGATCCGGTAAGTTTTCTTTCCCCACTTACGGTTTCAACATTTCGATGTCTTGCCTCGCTTCCATCCGCAGTCGGAGCCTTAGGACCTACAAGCCAAAAATCGGGTCCCCCACACGCGGAGGGGCCGAAGCCGCGGACTTCACCGTCAAGGAATTCCATGCGCATTTTGTAGCCTAGAGGCTTTAGGGCTGCGGTGTAGAAGGCGGTTGCTTCTTCAATGTCGCGGACGTTGAGGCTGATGTGGTGGATTGGCATGGTGGCAGGTAAGTTATGGGACGGGTGTGATAAGTGGTGGTGGTGATGGTGGAAGTAGAGAGTTATTCTGGCAGGATAGAACTCGTATTGCAATCAGTATTTGAAAAGAGGAACCAGAAGTCGCGTATTAAAGAGAAGAAGGGAACTCACAACTTGCCAGACAAACACGCGTCTTCATATACTCCTCCCATGAACCCTCAGACCACCAACCACCACACCACTTCAACAGGTATATTTCTTTTCCCACTTCCCTATTCGGAACCACTGAAACGCCTTCTGACTCACGGTCACGTTTTCTCGTATTGCATGCAACCAAGGAGACGCGTCCACGCATCACACGCGTAAAGTATGCCGTCGGTGTAACCAGTTCCCGTTGGTGCAATTGGTGTAACCAACTGCAACCCCTCACTTCCCAAGGCACAAAATCAAGGCAATTCTGCAGATCTGCCATCCATTAAAAACTTGCAATAATAATTCGTCTAGGGATATAAAAAGAACGCAAATCAAACACACTTATAGAGGGTACTCGATATGTCAAGAGCCCGTTATCGCCATGCAAAAAAAGAAAAAAGAAAAAAACAACCAGAACAATCCCCTTTATTCCTGTCCACCCCCCATGTCCATCCTTCATCACCACATAAACAACCCAAGACTGATTTCATTCACATGGTTTTACGTGATAGGAAAAACATATAAGAAATACTGAGCCATAAAAAGTCCGGCTCTTTTTCGACGAGTAAATAAGTCGTTTAATGTTCCAACAGCCTGCAAACAGTCAAGTCAGCCATTGGTCTCAACCCCGCACGACAATGTAATGGAGGGACATAGCATGCTGCAATGCCGGCTGAAGCCTGGCTAAAGTACAGGAAAGTCACGGGAAATTAGACGGGGGCCAACCTCAAAGATCCTTGAACAACTACGTTCTCGAGAACACTTCCGGGAGGAATGTCGATAGTGCTACCCTCATTTGCAACAATGATAACGGTTCCTATATCTGAATTAGAAATATTCACGATGCACAGGAATGGAATATCCACTTACCCTTTAGCGTAACACCTCGCCCAAGGTTCACGGCACCAGTAATCGTCAAGTGGTCCAACTCCAATATCCTGGGGATGCTGGGCACTCTCTTCTGGAAATCCGACACCTTCTTAAAGTGGGATCCCAACTTGATCAATGGAGCAGGTCCAAAACGTGCGGAGTCAATGAGAAGCTGGCCGTGCTTCATCGAGTACAAGTCACTCTTGACGAGCATCAAGTCGGAACAAGTCTTGACGGGCAAGAAACGCTTGCGGGGTACGTTGACACCGTGTGCATTCTTGAAATGCCGAATGGCGGCACCAACAGCGGTCTCGAGCTGGATGACACCGAGATCTGAATCACCAGACTTGTCTGCGGGAATAGACTTGTGGTTGGGGATGATCTCGAGCTCGAGTTCGTGGTTCTCAACAACACGCTTGATGGCGTTGAGGTTGAGCCAGATGTTATTTGTGTTGAAATACCTGAACTTCTTGATCGACTTGAAGTCCTGAACGTGTTCCTTGGGTACCTGAGCAATTTCAAGCAGACGAACAGTGCCTTCGTAGTCAATGATGGTACCACCCTTGACGTCGGCCTTGGTCTTATCGGTAAGCTCCATAATGTACTCCGCCTGGCTCTCGACCATGTGCTCCAAAATGCTTAAATCCACAACGGCTCCCAAGTTGTCAACATTGCTAAGGAAGAGGTACTCGATGCCGCGGCCAATCAGCTCATCCAAGATACCAGAGTTCTCGAGGGACTCGAAAACGTCACCATGTCCTGGAGGGTACCAATCGGTGATGGGTGATTTTGAATCCCTAGGTACGGGAAGTAGGGAATCCTTCGCAACACGAGGGTAGCGTGACTGGTTGAAGGTAATGATGTCGACATTGTGTCCCTCGTACTTCTTGATGATGTTTTGGGTATCGTCGTCGGTGTTAAACGAGTTCATCAAAACGAAGGGAACGTTGACGCCGTAAATGCGGTTAAGGTACTCGATCTGTCGGACAGACAAGTCCAAAAAGGACATGCCTTCACGGACCTCGATAACTGACTTGGGACCAACACAACCCATCGAGGTACCAAGTCCACCGTTGAGCTTGAGCACGGCAAGCTTCGAGAGGAGCTCCGGATTCTCCCGCCTCGGTAGGGTATCATAGGGAATGACCTGGGAAGGCTGGGGAGGCTGGATGCGGTCCCACTCGCTGCTGGCCGGTTAGCAAAGAGAACAGCCTTCACGGAAACGGAGGGTACCTACAGAGTAGTTCCCTTTGCTTTGTCCTGCAGGTATCTTCTGAACAGGGCAAAAAAGTTGTCCATCTCGGTCTCGAATTTCTATTGCATCACCAATTCCTCCGGTTAGCTGTAGTCTAGAGTATAATCATCTCGTCATCGAGAAAGCAAGCAATGACAGCTATTCGAAGCCGTTATCTCGTCATCTTGAGGAGTTCGTACCTTCTTGGCCGCAGGGTCCTCGACAGAGTCAGAAAGCTTGTTCAAGGCATTTCTCATCTGGCTCGCAGCCACGGAGGTGGAAGTGTTGTCAAAGGCCTAATTCCATGGAAACAAATTGTTAGCTGTCATCTGGAAGCAAGCTTCTCCATTCTTCTCCCCTCAGGAGACTCCCGGATTGAGTGGGCCAACTCACGAATGACGACTGAGACTTTCCGTGTTTCCTCCCAGAGCCTGGTACGTCCAATCCGCCCATTTTTGCTTCTTTTCCGAGTGCGAGCTCCTTTACAGATGTCATTTTAGCAGTGTTTCTGGGGGATCGAGAAGAAAAGGTTGCTAGAGAAGAAAAGAAATTCGAAAACAACTCCACAGTTGATTGATTTATGGGGGTTGATGAGGAGAAGATGGCAATGCTCGGCTCAATTGTTTGGTTTATGGAGGGGAAGTGGGGCAGGCTTTGTATAGAAACGGTAGGGAATCAGGGGTCGACGCACCAAAAACAAGGAACAAGTTTCGTGCTGGTGGCTGCACAAACGTCAGGATTTTCAATGCACAGCAATACCAGGTGCGTCGAATTTGATGCAGAAAATTTGGATGATTTAGTGGAGGTGGGATATATCGCGAGGCGTGTGTAACGGTGTTGAGCGGAATGAAGAGAGGAGAAGGGGAGATAGCAAACAGAGGCGAAGAGGGGGAGAGGTACTTTAGAGAGTGAAGAACCTTGCTCTCGGCCACGCAGCAGCTGGCTGGGGAGATTGCAGCTCGGGCCGATGGTCTATGACGGAATTGGAAGCTATACCACGAACAAATAAAGTGGCTTGACAACAGACAGGAGAAGGCTCGAGCGCCTTCGATTACGTGCAGTTGGGCTGAGCCTGAGGCGGCCACAACAGCGGCGACAGTGCTAACAGACTACGCAGCGCAGAACATGCAGCTATTATGTGCTGAACGAGGCTTCGTGAAGCGGTGGATGCAGCAAGAAAGGTAGAGCTCTCTTCGATGCAGCCTGGACCTGAGCTGTGCTCGTCTTCCCCTCACACCTCCTCCCCGCTCGTTTCTCAAGCTCGCATTGTTTGGTGCAGAAATTGGAATTGACTTTCGTAATTAGTCTGCGGCCCGTGCGCAACGGGATGACGCAGTTTCCACACGCAGCTTCTACAGCAACTTCTACACGCAACTTCTATGTGCCGACAACTCACCTGCGCGCTCCTCCTCCTCCTCCTCCTCCAGAACAACACCTATTATAACCCCGCGATCTCACGTCAATTCATCTTTCCTTTCCACTGCATTCTACGTATTTCCATTTATCGCCATCACCAGCCACGACAACCACCACTAACCTTGCGCACACCGCATTCAAGCCTCTAGTATCATACTATAGGCCCGCTACTACTCAACGGCCGACATGCATCAAGATTGCTCTATTTCTGCCGAATTCGCTTACCCAGTCGGGCTATCAATCAATTGCCCCGCCCGCCACCCCACATGAGTCCATTCCGTATCAATCGTGAAGGATGAAAACTCTGCTTTTCACGCACACCCACAGCTGGCGAAAAATCCGGTGTAGGCTATAGGTACGTTGACAACAAATTCGAATGAATTTGAAAAATTTGAAGAAAAAAATAATCGAGATAACAACATCCACCATGCATTAACTAGCTGCAGGCGCGGTTAGACCGGTAATGGGGTTTCGCACCGCCACTTCGGCGAAATATATCTCAACCACACCACGCTATCAACTCAGCAGATATGAAGCAACCCACCCCGCACCAGCACCCCTGGCATGTATTTTGTTTCCCCGGAAACGTAACTGCAAAAAACGACAACATGTGGATTCGCCAATAGGGGTGATTGGTGCGCCAGCGCGCCCACCTTTGGTTCCGAGCGAAGGCGTTGATCAATATATGGTGCGGCTTATCGCGGGAGTTTCCGGTGTGTTCGTTGCAAACGGTATGCTGGAAAAAAAAACATATGAGCTTTAGATGCTACAACAATGAAACGAACGGCAGTTGGTATGATAGAGTACATCCGTGGAAACAATATGGTTCTAGAACGAGAGAATTCGAACGCAAGATATATCATATTATATTCGGACTGAACTGAGGGGCAGGCAGGCATGCATCTCTCGGACACCTGGATAATGATTTTCCGGCCCCGCACCAAATCTGGTTCAACCCCACCGCGCGTTATCGCCCTGCATCATCAAAGCAACCAGCCACACACACACATATACTCCGAACTCCATATATACGCCTCCTCACTCCCCGGTTCACTTTAACAGCACTTCATGCCACAACACCGCCAACAAACAGCGCGGTCGCCACTGTTGCTGTGATCACAGCTATTATCTGCTGCCAAGAGCTATCGTTTATGAGGAGACGCAAGGGAGATCGGAGCTCGTAGTTACAACAAAACCTCGCTTTTATGCCCCCTCACGCTCGTGCAAATGCACCGCGACCGAGAAGCGGCACCAGAAGTTTGGGTCGCCCAGGACTCTCATCATGAAAGAAAGATAGAGAGGATAATGTGATATACCATCTCTTGGACGTGCGTGTTTGAACAAAAACCAAAACCGTTTTAATAGACGAACGAACGGATGAACCTGCCTGCACTGTGCCAACAAATACCCTCTCTCCCCTGCCTCAGCTGTAATCTGGCATGATAGTATGCAAGATTGCTGAACTTCCAATCATTTCGGTGATGTGATGGATGCATCAGATCTGATACGAAAACACACACAAAGAATGAAATGTACATGTATAAGTAAACTATTAATTAACGTACGTACTCATCCTCACACCCAACTGCATATGAAGTGAAGTTTTTCTTCCCGCCTGAAAGTACTCTACTTCCCCGGTACCTCTTCCGGATACTCGAAGCGGAATGCGCGTTTTGCTTATCGATAAGAGCTCAGCCCCGAGGGTTAAAGTTTCGTTTCTAACTGCCGGAGGAGGAGGGTGAGATAGATGAGATAAACGTAAGGCCAGACAAAATAATTCTCGGGACCACCAAGTGGCTGGCTGACACGCAGCAACTACTACCTATCTATCTCAGCCACTCGGAACGACCGCAGAAGAGGTCGAAATAAGCATTTTGTGTAGGGCTTAGAAAACTAGCGAGAAAGGACCCTGGGTGGCAATGGGGGGAATTGAAAATCTAGAGTAGAGTACGGCTTCAAATATGTTTCTGTCGGAGCGGGCTTGATCTGACCGCGCCGATCCGCGACTCGGGTTAACGTTCTGGCTCGATTTAAAACTTTCGTAGACACACACATAACGTTAACCCAACTCTATATCGTGCAGAAAGGAAAGATCCGACATCCCATCGAGTATGTGCCCGCAAAACCTGGGGACGCCAGAAAATAAAGCTCATGGACTTGGGAATTTCAATGGGGACGGAAGGTACCAGCTTCTGATGCCGTGCATAAGGGATTTCATTCTCGGCCGAGAAGTGGGTTCATGGTATATCACTCACTGTGTCTCGCGGGAGTAATCTTGAAACATTCCATGGATAATTGTCTATCAGATTCTAATAACGATAGGTTTCTACACTCCCCAACTGATGGCTGGGTTTACCAATATCGTCCGACGAATTCAAATAGAGAAGAAACGCCCCTCACCACGAACCCCAGAAGCCAAAAGTTAAAGTTACATTCCCGTCGGCGCTGGTAACTTACATCGAGTTTCAATATCCTTATGTGTGATGGAGCACTATGTGATTTCAATGCTAGTGATAAATACTTCCCCCCACGCGTTTTAACAGGCAATGGTCGACGCGATATTGAAAACTTCCGGGTTGTTATGGACCGCAACATAATTTGTTCACTGACGTACGCAAGGAAAGGAATCCTGATCCTGAGCATGAACTATCTTCCGCATCTAGCGGCTACACTCATCCAAGTGTCCGTATATGTGGAGGAATGGGGGTGCGGGAATGACTTTCTCTAGGCTTTCATAGACCATATCCACAATTTCCTCTGCGACGGCCATTTCTTCGTGTGTACATCCGGCCCCTTTGACCTTGCTTTGCCACAACTGTATAAACAAGCTCGCTCGTAAAATAGTAGTACCTACTTCCCGTAAGAATCTGAGCCTGCGTGACGACGGTCAAACACAAACAAGAAATACTGCTTAGAATCTGAGATTCTGGGACAGTTCATCCAAGACTTGCTCAAAAAATTTTCTGGTTTTCGATCTGGGCTTTGGAGACGCTTACGGGTAAGATCTCCATTCTGCTCCCTCCCCTTCGGCGCACTTTGCGACTAGAATGGTCCCTGCGAGGGCTGGTTTGCCGTTACGGACATTGATGATAGATGATGAGGGCTAGTCTCGGGGCATTGTTGCAGAAGCTGTTGCGAGTACGAGTTGATAGATTGGCTGGGGGCGAGTGGGTTGCGTCAATACGATCCATTGCACGAGATAGATCAGGGTTTTTAGGGGTGAGATCGGTAGAACGTTGCGGCTGCAGGAGGAAGGTTTTTGAAGATGGTGGTGTCGGCACGATCGCGAGCTCTTTTGGAAGTTGTTGATTTGGGTCTGGTAGAGTAAAAATACTAGCCTGGATCTGATGACCCGCTACAGCCAGCCTCAACTTCAGAGTTGTATTGATCATACACGAAGGATTTAATGGAATTCTTGAATTTAATTTAGGGAAAACCTTTCACTGCCGAATTCTCTGTCTACACACGGAAAAATCTCAACGGATTGGAGTGGTGTTATGTCCAACCCCAGTAGGTAAACATTTCCCAATCGTTGGCTAAAATTACCCTGAGCCCTTACCCTTCCTTCCAAAAATTTCGCCGACCCTCAAACCTATAAAACCCTCCCTCTCCCCCTCCCCCCTCTTTCTTCTCTATGCGATTTTACTTCATAGGATCATTTCTATAGTAAATCGTCTCATCTGAACTCCTTACAAGAGCCACAGATTATTCTCCAACCTGGTTGATGATCTATATCCTCGCCGCCCCAGAGTGAAGACTTTTCTTTTGCCTGTCCTTCGGGATGGGTGGTTATGATCTCGACCTGAGTTTCCATATGTCCTTTCATGAGGGCCGGGAGTGAGGGTGGGTGGCGATGGAGGTCTGACAGGCGATTTTTTTTTTCATTTACTACTAGGCTTTCGAGCGTGGGGTAGAGGAAGAAAATACTTATGCGACTTGCATTTTGAACCTCTGGTGTTTGTATTCCCGTGGTGTTTTTACTTTCGAGACAACTATCTGTACCAGTGAGATGTGAATGCGGTAAGAAGCTGCCTTGTTGGAGATATGTTGAAGAGGTCAGCTCTGGCACGATTTTCTACGCTCCACCCTTTCGTTTGGTAACTATACTAGTAAAGTATAATTCCGGGATATAAAAAACCCTTCGGCCAACATACATACACTCAGTCTATCACGCTCACAACGTTTTATCTAACTTTTGGCGAATTGGATCCTATACTCAATACTCTTCTACTTCCTCTAAGTGATGAAGTTACTCTCGAGCCTGTCATCTCAGTATTTGAGGCGTCGAGGTTCTAGTATGTGTCTGTCTTAACGTGAGAGGGCTGATGCTCGAGGGGTGCAACAAAGACGCCTTGATAGGAGAAGAAGATTGGTGAACTAGTTAGTGACACGGAAGTTCTCTGTTGACACGGGAACCGGCGTCTCGCTGGAGTGTTGCGTGTCGTCCTCCGGACCTGAGAGCAAGTCATATACTTCGATCTCAAGGGTGTTGGAGCTGGTCCAGTTGAGTATGAGTCCTAGTGTTCGAATTTCTAAGTCTGCAGAGTCCTGTAACTCACCCACACTCGCATAAGCCTCGATTTCCACGGGCCCTGGACGGATAACTTGATGTATATAACGTGCAACAAACACAAAACTTACTATTCGAACGCCCTCGCCCAACTACATCTCGTCCTTCTCGTCCTTGTCGTCCTTCTCGTCCTTGTCGTCCTTCTCGTCCTTCTCGTCCTTGTCGTCCTTGTTGTCCTTGTCGCCCTTCTCGTCCTTGTCGTCCTTGTCGTCCTTGTCGTCCTTTTTGTCCTTGTCGTCCTTCACCTCCTAATTCTCGCTCTCCTCCAGCTTAGCGACCTCGCTGTTTCCCGCATCCTCCGGAATTGAGGCCGCCAGGAGGTTGGTTTACTCGTCGCTCATACTCTCCCATACCTCCGGAATCATCGCCACAATCGCATCCGTCGCAGCCCTATCAGCAGGATCAATAACCAGCGCTTCTCAGCACCTCCTCATCATCCGTCCCCCACGGCGCCAACCCATCCTCTTCCGGATCTCACGCACAACCTCAATCCTTGCATCCCAATCAAGCGGCGCCCCTCGCACTCCGTATCTGTCTCAGCGTTGAACATGTCCAGAGGCCAGTCGGGAAAGCCAGGCGCGAGATGTGGACTGGGCGCCTCGTCTTTTTGTGGCAGCAATCTTGACGGCCAGCACGGGGCGGCATTCCCGCTATGTTGATTTAGAGATAGCTAGACGGTCGAATAGAGGCAATAGACGATTCGGTAGCGGCCGTTATGTAGTTCGTCGCCGATCTCGGGGGGGTTATATTCACAAAGGGACGTGAACGCAGTCAGTGGCTATGGATGATGCGTTAGAAGGAATGTTTGAATACTTCACCATAGTATAGCTGGCGGGGAGAGTAATTGAAGTGATGGGGGAGGAGGAGGGTAGAAGAGGTGTGGTGGCGGTAAGGTTCCAACGAAGAGGCAACACGAAAGTATATTGTAGACGCACAATGACGTAAGTAACTTAACTTTGCAAAACGCGTCTCCCCCACTCCCCTTCTAATCCCAGACACGAACTTAACACCAACACCCAAAACCACCATCAAGACGACCGACAATTCGATGAAACTATCTCGCGTGGCGAGTGGAACCCAAGCCAGCAGGAACGCCGTCGTACCATTTGTTTTGTGATGAATACAACAAACTATGGAAGGATGAGGTTCTCACCGAGAGGCTACAGTCACTGACGAGGGCTTTTGGAATCGTCAAGTTGAACGTCTCCACCTACAAACACATGGCTGTTGCCCTAAGTTGACAGTATCTTCGATTCACGTTTGACGATTATGGGGAAGAAGAGATCGCGGATCATAAATTGGATAAGCAGGCGAACCATAAAATAACCACGGCTAATCGAGTCTACGCCAAACTGGAAGAGAATTTCGCAGGAGTAAATTAGTGGCAACTCAAAAGTATGGCCCCACTTTCAGTCGACTGGTGGGAGTTCCTACTTGATGATCAGCGAGAGGAACCTCAAGCACGAAAGTCAATATTCTTCGCTTATCAAGGTGAGATTAACTTCCCTTACTTGGAGAGAGTCATGAGAAACCTAACCGCCGAATCTAGCAAACAAGACGCGCAGAACCCTAAACCTACCAATACAACAAGTATTCCAGCCCGGCCAGATTTGACCCCGACCGAGGCATATAATTGCTCTCTCATACCAATTCCACGACTACCTTCCAACGGACCGAATAGCAAGCTCGCTCAACCTAGATTAAGAGAGATAACTGACAGCAAGTAAGGAGTTTCAAGTCCGGAGCCCTCAATCTCCTGGCGCGCACGTCTCCAAACCCAGAAACGGCGGAAGAGGTAGACCTGCTGAACAGAGGCCTGGATTGGACCAGAGCTGATCTGGGACCGAACAGGTATACACCTAAATATTCGCAGACCGGACAGATATCTGCAGTCTGGCATCTCCTGAACCGACCCACACCAAGGGCGGCTTCTCATGTGGTGGCAAGTGAATTATTATTGCCATATTGACGGGAACGCCACAGCCGTCATGCTCTCGTTTACCCTGCTTTACCTCGCTCGCTGCGACCAGCTTTCACACAAACTCACGTCAACAACAACGCTGCACACCAACACGACATCATTTCGCACGACATCACTCAGCAGCAACAAAATGGCGACAATGAGTCTTTTAAAGAAGGATGCAGGGTTCAAGGATGCTATTCATAGCAGGTTGGAGGAAGTAATGGATAGTTTTAATGATGGGAGGGAAGATGAACAGCAAGCACGGTGGGACACCGACAAGTTTTTTCTATGTACAAGATACTGATCTGGGACGTGTTTTGGTCGTCATCGACGGAGGATAATAAGAACTATGTGCTATGTCGCACTGTTCTGTAAGCAGTCCCAACCCTGTCTACATGCTTCTGACTAAACAATTGGGCAGTACAGAGGCAGGTCTGAATAATGCCTGTGCGTTGACTGAGCAAACGGCAATGGATCCAAGGGTAGTATGCAGGGCTTTGGTGGCTGTTACTAAGGGTAGGATGAAGTAGAAGATCTGAAACTGAAAAAAGAAGTTCGAACAGTTAGAGGAGCAGGCGTCTGTGGAGCAGTATGGAGGGGTCATAAGGCACAATAAGCATCTTGACTTCACAGATGACATGAACGAGTTGGCTGCAGTGCAAAGTCATCAAGATGCAGTAACTCACGGTGAGAAAATAGTGTCGACCGATGACCTCAATGAACAGACAGCGGCGCAGAACTTTCAGGATATAGTAAGTCACGGCGAGCGACAGGTACATATTGATGAGCTTTCATATGAAACTGCTCAGAGAGAAAATGAATTGTCCATAAGATGTGAGAAGGTCCTGGAGCTGGAGGAAAAGGCTGCAGCACAGAACTACTACAATAGCCTCCTCCAAGAGCAAATCATCGAGATGAAGCAGAAATGTACCAATAACTGGATCAAGGTCAAGATTGAAGAGGGAATCAAGGAGAGAGAGGATGCTATCCAAGCCCAGGTCACGGAAGAGTTGCTTTCAAAGGATCCCGACGCGATCAAGAAGCAAAGGATTACGGAGGCTAACAAGTATACGAAAGCAAAGAAGAAAGAACTGCATACAGCAGATGAACGCTTTCAAAAAGGTATAGAGAAGCTCAACAACATGCATTCAATGTTTGGCCCACCGCTGTGTCTGAAGCAGCTTACACAAAAATTACAACGGTTGGGGATCACGAATCCGGCAAAGCCTGAACGATCCAAACTCCGATTTCAGGCTTAAACTGTCATCGTTAGTGCAGTGATAAGAGCTGTGGCTCTTCCTGGTTTCAGTGGGAATGCAGGGACACGAGGTGAGGTTGTGAATACCGGTGATGGAAGCAAGTGTACTTTTTAATAGCACAGTGGAGCTAAACGAGCAATGGCTCGTCCTTATTTCAGTGGAAGCAAGGGGAACTGTCGATGGACGGCTCCAGCCGCCATTCAAGGCATCAGTTCTCTCTACAACAGCCATTTCCCTCCGGCATACTCAGGAGGCCACTACATACTCCCAACACCTGCCTTGGAGAGACTGGTTACGGCCACAACGTCAGAATCGCTAGATCGTTGTTCCCCGAATATCAGCTCCCGCACCACCCGCACCAAGTTCCGAAAGACCATTTGAGCAACAAAAGCGTTGACAGCAATCTGCGTCGCGGTTCAACCTTTCAAAAAGCCCTTTAATATGATGTCCATCAGTGTGTCCCAGGAATCTGAATAGAGCCGTTGCGCCCCATCACTTTTGATCATCATGTGTACAACTCCGTGCTTTTATCAAATGCTATCATACCACTACATCACGGAATGTCTGTTCTTCAGGAGAATTCCCGGGCAGCACCCTAATTAAGCCTTATAATCTTAAGTCTAATCCACACCCTTAACTGACCACTCAGTAGTCCGGCACGTTCGTACAATCCGAAACCGTACCAGTGTGAGTTATATCGTATGATCCGAGACTATACCGCATCCTCCCAAGTGAGCCGAAATCTGGGAACGAGACCAACCAAGTGTGGTGGTAACTATCTTTCGTTTTTTCATACTTGGTTATGTAGTAGGTTTATAAAGATCCAAACCGGCCCTAGGTACTACTCGCTTTAACCATTCCCCCCCCCAACTCAGCGGAGGCATGATGGAATTGTATACAGGGCTAGAATAAATAAACAATGGGGATGGATGGATGGGATCAAAGGAGGGGACGATCTGCGTGATGCCTGTCTATAGTAGTTACTAAGATGGTAATGCCACAATTTCGAATTCTAGATAAATCGATTTCCGCGCCTCATCAAACAATGTCAGTAGTCACAGAACAAGGAAGTGACAGTCAAATCACCCAGCCGCAGGACGAAAAGACCAAGCAAATAACACAAACAACATTCTTTCATTTTTATCCTTTACCCATATATCAACAATAACAAATAAAACATATATACACGCTCGCTCTCAAAACAACACCACAAATGCAAAACTCCCCCACCAATGCAATCATACACTCCCATACCCCGCTCCCTCGGGCCAAAGACACTCCTCCGCCCCACCCTCCCTCGCCGCTCTCGCCTCCTTCTTCAACATTTCCCTCCTCTCCTCCCTCCCTCTACTCCTCACAAACGCGACCAACGCAACCCCGACCACGACCGCCGTCCCCAACAACACGGCATTCGCTGGTCTCGGATCCCCTCCGCAAAGTCTATACGTAATCGTATCCAGCGCCGCCTGTGAGAAATTGAACAACCCCGCTAAACAAATCACAGCGCCATAAACCTTCCCGAATGTTTCCACGCCGAAGACTTTAGCGCAGTAGTCTGATACAACGGTGTAGTAGAATGGTCGGTATGCGACGAAGAGGAGGATGTTGATGTATGCGGCGAGATACGAGTTTTCGATTAGACCCAGGATGCCGATGGTTGTGGCGATGGAGACGAGGACGGTTAGGACTGTGAGGGTGGAGAGGGAGTCGAGGACTATGCCGATGAAGGGGATTGCGGCGAGGCCGCCGAGAGGGAGGGCGATGTCGAAGAAGGTGTTGATGCGAACTGAATCGGGGTAGGAGTGTAGGAGGAATTCGTATTGTGGCCGGATGGTGGCGACGAAGTAGTTGATTCGCGTCTATCACAGGGTTAGAAATGCTAGTTTAATGTGAGGGCGGATACAAACATACCATCTGGATAATCGTAAACCCGGCGATACCCCAGAACCAAAAGCTGCTGAGTTGTGAAGATACGCTTTTTCCGTGCATAACGCCCCAAACGCCGGCGGTTTGCCGCTTCTGCTCAACGCCCTGTTTGCGCTTCCAGTCTTCTTCCGGTCCGCTAAGGAGAGAGTCGATTTCGGTGAGGATGTCCTCGTGGTGGTCGCGTATTGCGGGGTTAGACTCTTGTTCGTAGATATCGTACTCAACCGATGCTTGCTGTACGAGCTCTGACGCTGTTTTGTAGCTCTTATTCGGCATGACAAAGAGCTGGAGAACAAGAATGAAGACGGGAACGATAAGGTATCCCAAGAACCACTCTTCTAATGTAATCCGGCCTATCTTCTCGTAGAGCATGCGGTACAGCAGAAAGACCGCGGAACTGGAGTCGAAGGCGCCGGTAAGCATCGATAAGATGAGCCCAGAGCGGCGAGGGAACGCATTGGCGAGGTGAAACGAAGGGATGAATATGAACGGGCCACCGACAGCCATCAGGAGGTACGAAATCGGATACGCTACTACTCGTCAGCTCTGAATTCGCCCAGCGCACAGATCCGAGAACTTACGATCAATGAAGTGTATGCTCTTGCTAAAGCCCATCCCCAGACAGCCCAGACCGAACAGGACACTTCCAATAACCCCCGCAACCCTTGGTCCGTACTGATCCAATATCGTACCGACCAGCAACGCACATACATTCGTAGCCACTGCCGCAATGGTAAACATAAAGTTCAGCCGCAGCTCCTGTTGATAACACACCCTCACGCCCTCCGCCTCCTCTTCGGGAGTACACCGATCTCTATACACTCCCTCCTGCACTAGGATTGGCTTTAGAGCAGCATAACCAAACACCACACCGGCAGCTAGTAGACAGTAGATAACCGCGAACCCGATCTGCAATATCCGTTTTGGCGCGGGGACCTCGAATGCACCCTGCGGCTCCACCTTCCCTGGGCCCTCGCCGATGACTTCGTCCAATAATCTCCACTCTCCGGTTTCGGCGGTGGTTTCGGTCGTGATTTTGTGCATTGAGGATTTGTGGTTTAGGGCTGAGGGGAAGAGACGCTCTTCCGCCATTGTCGAAGAGTGTGTGCCCGCCATATTGGGAGGGAGCGGGGTGAGGCACTTCTAGGCGCTGCGCAGAGAAGGCGTCAGGTCCGTGTCCAACTGAGAGGAAAGAGCTGGCGAGGAGCACAGGGCGGAGACTCACAGTGTGCAACGGTTGATGGTAGGTGTGTTTGGATGACGTCGTGCTTCAAGGAGCGTTGATTAGGCGATGGATAAGGTTTAGAATTAGCGGAACCCTCTAGCCCTTTGACGATGGGATGAGACGAGATGAAGATGCAGGGAGAGAAACGAAGCAAGAGCTGGCTGGAGCGAATGAGGGCAGCTTAAGAGCGTTCTGGCTCATCGTGGCGAGAAAGAGGAGCAGCAGCAGCAGCACTCGTCGTCTCTCCCCATCATTCCAGGCATCATGGTCGTAATCGAGGATCGTGTCTTCTGACCCGAAGCGCAGAAAAACCAGGACATGGAAGGGCAGCATCGATGGGCGGCAACTCCTGAGATGGCGTCATGCAAGCAACTTTAGGAGACGCGAATTGAGATTTGATGCATGCGCTAACCCTTACCGAGTCCGCATACAAGTTCCGGATTGGCCTGATGGCAGAGTAAAAAAATCGACACAAAAATAATGCTGCATTTTGGAATTCCCCGGCTCTTGCAGAAAGAAGATTTGCTTTGTACCCGTCGATGTCGATCGCTAGGGCGAGAACGTTCTTTCCCGCTCTCTCTCTACGCACACCATTATCATCTAGTTAAAGCCTTCGTGTCGCCGTCTCTTCTCCCCCATCGCCGTCTACAATTCCTTTCATTTCCAGCCACAATTGCAAAAACACGTTCTTCCTCTATTTACTCCCAAGTAGCACCGGCTACAATGCGGACGGCTGCGGGAGGAGAGAAGGGTGATACCATGTGGGGTAGAGCTAACGATCGCGATGTCTTACAGCGCAAACGCTCTTGTGATCGCACGCGGGGTTCCATGGCCCGTGCAGAGTCATTCCCACAATCCCCGGTTGCTGGTCAATTGGTCTCTGCATTCTCAGCTTGAGTTCAGCTGCTGCGGGAAGCGATAATCCGGGGTATAAAAAGTGCCCAGGGTATATAAAAACCTTGAATCCAGCGATGAAACTGCCGAAAACAATACCACCACTGGCCGTTACAAAAAAAGATGAAAAAAGTAGGTAGGCTAAAATCATATCACAATCGATAATCCAATCCAACTGCAGCTACCACTCTATCACCCCGCATGGCAAAATGCAAATGCACAATTAAGTTTTGCACAATCCCGTCCACGGAATTGACCAGTTAGCGTACAGCTAATATCAGCTGCTGCACTCATGATTTCGCACAAATAGAAGCAGCGCATTCAATCCCATGTTCGGCATCTTTTCGTGCCAACGACATTCCAGGCCAGGCCCAGTGGCCAAGGATACATACCATTAGGCGGTCATCTGCTACTCAACCTTATTAGGCGGTCATATGCATCACATTTTTTTGATCGCCTAAACGTAGGAAGTAGTTTAACCGGCGGCGCGGGTATCTAGCCCACATGGCCGCCATTAGACGACGGCCCGTTAGATGTAAATCCAGTACGTAACCTCGCTTGATGGCCGCAGGCCCGCAGCGGAGGAGGCCGCATTGAAAGTGGACATCACGACTTTCTTTGCAATTTGATACCTACCACAAGATAAAGCCCTCACCGCCACACATCCACGCCCCCATAAAACGCAAAGGCAAGACTTCCAGAAATTTCCGGACAATTGCATTGCCTGTGATCCACCCAAGAGACCTAACCGATAACACAGTACTAGTAAGAAAGTGAAGATGTCCATAGTTGTGGCGTCCCTTTAGTGATGTGTATTGTTCCAAGCGATGGGATGAGGTTCTTCTGCTAACTAATCCTTCACCCCAGAGTCGTCAGTGAAAGAAAAGCCTTTCTTGAGCTTTTCAAGATCGATACTACACAAGCAAGCTCACAATGATACTTTCTCTTGAATGCTTGTCCCATATTCCCATGCTGCCAGTCTTCTCGTTCAACATTAGGTCCGAAACGTTTCTGTTAGCTACTTCTGAAGCCTTTTAGATTCTGATCCTATGCAATCGAAGCGGAGAAACTTTTCGGCAGGACGCAGATACAAAACGCATCCTCCAGACCCAGCTCCGAGAATAGGCCTAGGTAGCACCAAAAATTTTCCTGCAATACCAGCTGTATTTCATTTATCTTAACCACTCCAACTTAACTTACCACAAAGCATCCACACTACCATGGAATCCGAGCCTTGGCCTTGTCAAGAGCTTGTTCTACTCCGTAGTGTTGGCGAGACCTCTCAACTACTGGATGTTTGTACCTCCGTTCAGGTCCTGATGCTCAAGTGCGTAAAACCATCCAAAAACTCCCCTACCCTCATTCATGAGAAGATACGAACATCCCCACATCCCTATCTCCATCTCCGAGCCATATACACAGAACTACCCATAATCGGCAACCTTTCCCAATTCCCCAGCCTTCCGGCTATACAGGCCAGTGATCGTCCGAGGGTATAGTTAAGGATGGGAAGCAATACTTAATGTTAAACTTAGGAGTTCTAGAGTTGTCTAATTGTCTATATACATGGAGATGACTTCTCTTATATACTTGTGTGTACGGTGACATGAGATCATGCCGAGGCCCATGGTGGCGAGGCGTAGACGTCACGATGCCCTACGCCTTCACAATGCCATAAGCTCCACCATCAGAAGTGGCCGCATGGCCGCACCGTCATGACTAGATGACGTCGGCATAATATGATATTGTAACACTTAAAATTGTCCGGACTCCGAGTGATGGGTTGTGTATATTTCGAGCTTCACCCGCTTGGGGTATGGGTTGCGAGTTACTGGTATGGCCAGAACGGGAGGAAGAGAGGGATAGATGTAGGTTTTGCGCCTCGGTAGGCACCTGGTGTTTCTAGCAACAGGTAAGTTAACTGCGAGGTTGTTGATTGTCATGTAGACGTTGCTAATATACTTACTCAAGTGGCATGGGAATATAAAGGAAATTGGAAAATCCTATAGGTATTGTGTGGGGTTATGACTGGGGAAAAAAGATCTAGAGGGTTTTGAAACATATAATCTTCGTGTTTATAGCACCAGGTTTCAAATCCGGCCGACGCCTGGTGTTTCTAGCACTAGGTACGTTAAACCGCTTAGTTTTATATGCATTGATTTCAGCCATGGTCATGTAGAAACGTGATTTGAGCAAATTCTGTTGAAGTAGCCCAGACTGGGGGAGCAAATGTATAATAGCGGATCCGGACTGCCACAGTGATGGGCATCCAAAAAACTCGGATGCACTTTCTACGTGTGTGCTATGGCCGGACAAAAGAGAGGTTTTGAGCCTTCGTGTTTACGACCATACAGGTTTTGCGCCTGTCATCAGGATTCGAACATGTACCCGACATTTCTAGCACCAGATAAGCTAACCGCTTGGTTGTTGTTTATACGTTAATTTCAGCCATGGTCATGTATATGAAATCTAAAGAAAATTACAAAATCCATAGCACTCACTATCCGCCCTGTTAGTCTTTTTTTGCATAGCCCAGCCGTATCAAAGACTATCCGCCCTGTGTGTGTTATGGCAGGGTAAAATGGTCTTGCAGGTTTTAAACCTACAATCTTTGTGTTTATAGCACTACAGGTTTTGCGCCTGCGGTTTCGAACCCACCACCCGGTGTTTACAATACCGATACCAGGTGTTTCTAGCACCAGATAAACTAACCATTCGGTTGTTGTATATGTATGCGTTGGTTTCAGCCATGGTCATGTAAAAATCCCATTAAGTACATGAGACCAAATTTTCTTTTTTGCAAAGTCCGTAGAACTATCCGCACCCTGGCGGGCTTGTCTCAGTGATGGGTCTGAGCCAGCTCGGTACGGGTCTGAGGAAGGAGTTCGAGTAGGCTGGCAAGACTCACAAAGACTCGAGCTAATTCATGAGCTTGAGCCTAAGCTCGAGTTTGAAAGACATGATTGCCCTCCGGTTCTGGGCCCCGCAGGATAAAGACCTCCGGATTTTACAATCCAGTGCCGGGATGAATGTCTCCGGGTCTCAGAATCCAGTGCCTGGACCCCGGCGGGATGCTGATCTCCCGGTCTGATATGATGCTTAGAGCGCCATGAGATTTTGAACCAGCACTCGGTGTTTACAGCACCTGGCCAATTGGTGTTTATTGCAGCGGTACCGGTTAAACTCAGCTATCAGTTCTTGTGTATGCGATGATCTCAACCATCTTGTACAAAGCCTAGCTGGATCTTGAAGGGGCAAAACAGGACAAAAATGAGGTTTTAAGCCTGGGGACATTCAAAGTGTCATGAGGTTTCAAACCCGCACTTGGTGTTGTAATTACAGCACCTGTGTTTATAGCACTTGCTAGTGCCTGGCATTTATAACGCCGTGAGGTTTCGAACCTGGTATTTACAGCACCGGGCCAACTGGTGTTTATTACACCATAACTACCGGCTAAGCTAAGTCATCAGCTCTTACATATGCGATGATTCTCCCCATCTTGTACAAAACCTCATCCAGATCTCGAAGGGCAAAACAGTACAAAAGTGAGGTTTTCAGCCTGGAACATGTCATGACGTTTGGAGCGCCTTGAGACTTCGAACATCTGTGTTTGTACATAGCACTTGCAAGACCTGACGTTTAGAGCGTCATAGGCATAGGGTTTCGAACCAGCGCCCTGTGTTTGCAGCACCATACCGGCTAAGCTAAGTCATCAGCACTTGTATATGCTATGATTTCCACCATCTTGTACAAACCCTCATCCAGATCTCGAAGGGAAAAAGCAGGGCAAAGAGTAAGCTCAGGAGGTTTGAAACCCATAGTCTAGAGTTTGTACCGCCATGAGGTTTTAAGCCTGGGACGTTTAAGAGCGCCGTGAGGTTTTAACCCTCGGGGAGTGTCCTGACGTTTAGAGGGCCGTGAGGTTTTAACCCTCGGGGAGTGTCCTGACGTTTAGAGGGCCGTGAGGTTTCGAACCTCAGTGCTGGCCAGCTGGTGTTTATTACACCATGACCGCCGGCTAAGCTAAGTCATCAGCTTAGAATCCGGAGTCTCACATCGGATATGTCTTGGCCGAAGATCGAGTTATAGCTCGAGTTCGAGGATCAAGGCACACATGGTTTCCCTCACGATGTTCGGGATGGCTCAGGCTTCAAGGCTCGAACTTTTATCTCGAGCCGGCTCAGCTCATGCCCATCACTAGCTCGTGTAAGTTGTCACCGGGCAAAAGAGGAGAGAGCAAAAAGTGATCCCTACAGCTCCTGGGACCATAGTCTACAGGTTTTGCGCCTGCGAAATTGGTGTTTTACAGCACCAGGTTTCGAACCTGTACCCGGCGTTTACAACACCGATAGCTGGTGTTTCTAGCACCAGGTAAGCTAACCGTTCGGTTGTTGTATATAAGGTTGATTTCAGCCTTGGTAAGTACCGCCGGAATCTATGATAGAGATTTGTTAGGTCAAGGTCGCCAGCAACGGCCTACAGAAGCGTTGTAGATGCTTCTCTTAGGGGTATAAGTATCGTAACTATGTAATGTGCTCTACTCGGAAGTGTCCTAACCGTGTCCCTCCACCACAGACCGATTAATACACCTCATCTCCGTCCACTCTTCCCAATCTACCAAACCCAACACCGGCCACATGGGTCCAGGCACACATACCTCTCCATCCTCATCTCTACACCGGCCACATGACCTCCACATCCCCCAGTCCAACCACCTCATCAACTCCCTCGCCCTTCCCCTCCACTCCACCCCATCAGCACCAAAATACACCTCCAAAAACACCCCGCAAATCTTCTCCAGCACCGCCTCCACGCTCTCTCTGATTAATCGCTCCTGCGGTGCCAACACCTCATCCTTCAGAAACCCAGTGTAAGCACGTGTACACCTCTCCCTTTCCCCGCGCTCCCCCAGAAACGGCATCAAACTAGCAAATGCGATCTTCCGCGCCCTCTCCATGGTCGTAGCATGTGACATCTCCCTGATCCGTCCGCCGTACCGATCCATTATGTCCTGTGTGACGCGTCTCCAATCGAGGCCGGAGCATGGCATGGAGGAGTGGATGCTTTCGCCGATTAGCGCCTTGAACGCCGCCGCATCTGTTTTCGCAACGCCCGTGAGTCGGTGGGATTTCTTTCGCGTAGTAAGGTTACTCGGGAAGGACTTAAACGCTGGGTCGTAGAACGTAAAAAACCGACAGTAATCCAGGAGAACTCTAGACTCGGGGGCTGCGAAGTGCCAGGTTGCGGAGCGAATCCATTCCCACCCTGCCGCGTTGGCCCAGGGTAGTGATATTGTGGTTGCGGCCGGGGGGAGGCGAAGTTTAGAAACTAGATTTAAGCTGCGGTGTGTGCTTGTGAAGTCACACCATAGTACTTCGAACCCTGTGTTCATCCGTACATACCCCTCGACTCCGTGCTCTTGCGCCCACGCACACAGCGCTGCCGCACGCTCAAACTCGGGTTTGTCGCTCCATTCCGGTTCCCCCGTATTGTGTGCTTCCTCCGGTACCTCGCCGTACAGAAATACCATCTGTGAATCCATCGTGCCGCCGTTACGGATCGCTGCGCTCATCCCGTCAAAGATCAGTACCTTCACGTCGCGAGTGGTCACAAATGTGTGTAGCCATGTCTCTCCGCGTTGCCCGCCCATGATCCCGTACGACATCTCGGCGTCGAAGGAGAGCCAGTCGACGCGTGGGAGGGCGCCAGAGTCTTTGCGGGCGTGGTATAGCGGCGTGGAGGCGGGGATGATGCCGATGACGAGGGAGAAGCCATTTGGGGATAGGGTGTTGGGGGTTTGCCGGAGGAGACCGTGGAGGGAGGTGAAGATGAAGGAAGGGTTGAGGTCGGAGGAAGGGTTGAGGTCGGAGGAGGGGTGGAGGAGGGGGAATTGTGATGTGCTCAGTGCTGGGCGGGTGAGGAGGAATAGGAGGAAAAGAAGGAGGAGTAACATGAGGGTGGGATATTGGCGGTCCACCGTGGGAGCGAGTCGACGGTCATTGTGGATAAAGAGTCGTAGGAAGTTCAGGTGGTGAGGTGGTGTCGCATGTCGGATTTGAGACAAGCTCCGCCTAAGCGTTGCGGCTCTGCAGGAACTATCTAGAGTAAGCTACGATTTTTAAATCTGGAATGGACGTGCTCTCGTACAAATGTACGGTATACCAGACTATACCAGACATTCTTTTTGCTCTTCGTAGTTTTTCTCCGAGCGAGCTTGCGAACGAGAAGAAAAAGTCTAGGCGCGAGAGTAGAATGGACGAAAAAATCGTCAAAAATAGAGAGGTCGCGCTTTGAATCTGGAAAAATTGTTGATAATGCCAGCTGGGATAAACCGCCAAAACAACCCACATTTTCAATGAGTTACCAACATTGCCCTGTTAAATAAATTTCTCCAGAATTCGAGATCAAAGCAGAAGAGATAGTAATGATAATGCCATTCAGTTTTCAGCTCGAAGAATGGTTGTTGGTTGATAAAACTGTCAAGATCTAAAACTCCTGTTTTTGAATCTCGTCTGGATTCAAATTTTGCCAAGAGTGTGGAATTTTAGCCCTGATTTGCATCCAGATTTAAAGCACAAACTCTATAATGGCCAGTATTTTTCGAATCGATTCCGCATGGACAATTGCTCCCAACAACTCCCAAAGCCCATGATTGCTGTGAGATAATTGGTGAGGCAGAACTCACAAGAGGCGTGAAATGAATTGGTGAGGTTGCACACATGCACAAAAATCTGCGGTAGTGTCATATATTGTGAAGTACGTTAGGTATTGTGAAAATCATGAGTATCTTGCAGAACTGCAACGAGGTACAGAAACCTAGCGATAGAAAAATATAACCAATTTGTTATAATCTGCCTGAGTATCTTGTAAATCCGGCTTAGTACCATTGAGCTTCTTTCGTAACTCTCCAGCTCTTGCCTTCAAAGTCTCTGCCTCGGGATCATTCAACTCCCTACAGATGGTGGAGAGCAGATAAGTTGTTCTCGCTTGCTCTCCAAGAGTACCAGGCATCTGATTGAAGGCCCTTAGGGCTTTTTCCACCAACTCTCTTGTTCGTGTTAGATAAAGGTGGTGCGAGGTAGGTTGGATATATACCTTGCTTTCTTGAAGTTCCCCTGCTTCAGGTGCAGCGAGCCCAATTTGTGATACGAGCTCCCGGTCATTAGATGCGTTTCACCAAGCGTTTTCAACCGGAGTTTCAAGGCCTCTTCATGGCGACTTAAGGCCTCGCTCAACTGTCCCTGATCTAAGTGAAGGTTCCCCAAGGCATAGAGTGTACGCATGTCGTTTGCTCTTGGAGATGTCAGTGCGTTAGAGTGGTAGAAAACCCAAATATGATCCTTACATTGCATGTTCTCGCAAGCTAGAGTCGCTCCTCCCTTTACTGATCTCAAGAGAATCTTCTAGTGCTGCTCTCGCATCATCGACTTTACTCAACTTTGCTAGTGACGTGCCCAAGTTATGATACGTCAGTGAGAGCATCTGAATTTGAATCTCGGGCTTCTTCTGTCGTATCTTAATTGAGCGGTGGTTTAACTTGACCGCCTCGTCGTATCTCTCCAGAGCAGTTGCTGATGCTGCAAGGTCTGAATAAGAATTGGCCAACCGGGGATCGTATTCGGCCAGCCGTTTGTTCTTGACCTCTTCCTCACGAAGAACTCTAGCCTTATCGAGGTAATCGTATGCATCTTTAGTCTCGTTCTTGTCCAGATGAAGGGCACCGAGGACCGTGCATATACCAGCCAAAATGAGTTTGCATCCATCAGGGCCTTCGCAAAGCTTGTGTCCTGTTCTGGCCAGGGTAAAAGCTAGGTCTATTCTGTTTTTTTCCATAAGGTACCTACTGTTGTTAGTACAGTCTGTAATAAAGCCTAGGAAGTATGCTAGAATCTCACCAACTGCAGTTATACAGCAGTTCAGCAAATTCTGGAGGGGGCGGGTTCAATGATGATGAAGAAGCTTTATATTTTGCCTCGAGAGAAATAACGTGGGGGAGATATAGTTCGCAGTCCATCCAGAGATGAGCCATGTAAAGTTGACCAGGCGAATGCTTCGGGTACTTGGAGGCAACTATTTCCACGGCGGTGGAGAAGACCAAGTGTCTCCTCTCGGGAGTCATCATTTTGATAGCTTCAGCTTGTAAAGTTCGGTGAACCCTCAGTTGTCGTTCGTTCTTTTCCACCAGCGAGCGCTTTCGCAGTTCTGAGATGGCTCTATAGAACTCGTGGTTGGTCGGCAGTGGAAATACATGTTCGTCGATATTGTCGAATGTGATGAGGCCTTCCAAAATGCGATCTGAATCGTAGAAGGCGCAAAGATCAAATACATTTTTGGCACCCTTGCTCAGACCACTGACGGCCATCTCCGACACCATACGAATGGACTTGGTGCGACCTGATGTGGGGTCTGATGTGAGCTCATCCTCAAGATGGAAAGTTGGTGATTCTCGCAAATTCCGTTCGAAATCCTCTAAAGGCCAGACGCCTCCCCCGATAACACCTGCTGCAGTAGCCAAAGCCAGCGACCATCCACCAAGGATCTCGGAAATCTTGTTGGCAGAGACTCGGTCAGTATCCGAGTGGGTCTGAGCAGACAGTTGTGAGAGTAGAAATTCAGCGCCTTCCTCGATGGGCATTGGGCCCACTGAGCAACCCCGACGAGCTGGTAGGAATTCTGTGTCAGGGTTTTGGCTGATTATTAGAACAGACCCTTTTGAGGAAGTTGGCCAAAATGACTTCACAAGTTCGATATCCTCAACATTATCGTACACCAACAACCAATCTTCTTCTTCGTAATTGTCAGTCCTGGCTAAGGTTATACGTAAGCGCGGAGTGGTGATTGCATACCGCAATTGCGCAACCTTTTGAATACCCGAAGTTTGTCTTTGGAGTCTTCTGGCGCATCAAATCCCTTCTCTTCTAAATATTGGGCCGCCTCTGAAAACGATTGCGCCAGGTTTGAAGGAGTATCTGCACTGAACCAAAGTATTATAGGGAAGGCATCTTGATGGCGGTGAGCAAACTCAAGTGCAAGCGCGGACTTCCCAACACCGCCAAATCCATGGAGGGAAAATGACTTTTGCCCAGTCTCTTGAGATAGAAGCTCTGCTGACATGTTGTCGAAAATATTATCTCTACTTTTTCCGCAAAAGAAATTTTTGTTTCGAACGGGCATCATTTGCTTCATCTGCGGGTTAACGTTGAGTTTCACCCCACGAAGACTGCTCATAACCTCGATGGATGCTGCAAATGCTTCCTTTTCTGCTCTTTCCGAGGACTCTGTAACGCGATTCTCTGCTGACTTTAACTGAGAATGAAATCCAATTCCTAGCCAAATGTCAGCAAGAGTTATAGATGGAAAGGTTAGGGTAACACAACTCGAACGCCTGCGGCGCAGTGCCTCAAGACATTCTTCGCAGTAACTGATGATATTCCTGTACACGTCTACGAGCGATTGCTCAACTTGTCTCGAACGTGCGGATCCTTGGAGTGATTCGGGGTATGATGCAATTCGTGACAACGACTGACGTATGTTTTCGAGTCTGTCAAAGATATTCTCCACCATCTGTTGCATACAAAAGCCAAGCTGTACAACATCAAGTCAGACTACCCCGCAATCTCCACACTTTGGAATGGTGTTACCTTGACGAAAATCTGGAATGTCCCCCAAAGCGCCCCCGACAATGGCATTGCTGCCGTCGCTGAATTGATGAAGGGTTCAATTAGAGGGGATATAAATCTTAGAAAGTATTGAACGGTGGGATTTAAGCGTTTTGTTATTCCGGGGATCTTCTTGGCTTGATACTCGACAAATCCTTTGACAGCCTCAAGAAGAGTTTCTGGCGATTGTAAGTGCGGAAGTAGGAGCGACTGCGTAGACTTCGGCCGGCGACTATACTCCCGAGAAGCAATCTTCCAGGCCTGGCACGCCGGTAGTGGAGGAATCGGGGATGAAACACTGGGTATCTGAGAGGGCAGGGTGTTCGAAAGAACATTTGTTGCAGGCTGTGTTTCTGGCGAACTCGCTTGTATATCTGCGAAACTGGGAATCTCTTAGCCATTCATGCATGTACAAGTGTGCGTGGCTGCCTTGAAAAACAGGGTAATACGTATACTACATACCTACGGATGCTTGACACTCCGGTACTCATTTTCTAGATTAATTCTTCAAGGCGCTGTTAGGTCTAAAATTGTCAATCAGATGGAAGCAATTGTACAAAACGTCCGGGATCGACGGGCCGAGTACTGCATTTTATATGAACGATTCAGCCTACCGTTGATATCGCGGATGGCGAAGCAGCTACTCTTCGAACTGCTGCTTCATGCTACTACAACCAAAATCGACATTAAACTTTGGCAGCCTGAGGTTCGCCCTAAGATGATAGCCCCATAGCATTAGAGCTCGACACACCACCGAAATGATTAACAAAGGATAGAATCTCCCAAAAAAACCCAATGTTCGCATGAACCAGTAGTGAGCTCGAGATGCTATCATAAGGCTGAATAGAGATGCATTATGTATGTCACCATGTTGCACATGCATGATGTTGCAGTGTAAAAGTGCAGACAGACTTCCTCTGATATTCTGGAGCTTTCCCAATGATCCTGTGTTTATAGGACGGAGATATCTACAGCCTGATATTGAATGGTGCTGAACACGTCACTGCCCCAAAGTTGCTGGGAAGGCCGCCATTCAAATGCATTAATGGCGGGGCCGTCAGCCGGACCAAAAGCAAATAAGAAGACAACACAAACCTGCGTATCCCAATAAGTAGTAAATGGTAGCGGATATGTTCTTGTATCGGTATTGGAGGCTTAGCACCAGGCTCGTATTGATATGGTCAATACAATTGCTAACAGAGGCCAGATTTGGCTGGCCAGATTTTAATCACTCAGGGCGAGAGTCGTGTGATTTGTGGGGGTTACACAAATATGTTGACAAGTCTGTAGGAGATACTCTAGACCTAAGAGTCGTAAAATTCTTCAGTCAATGGTTAAAGAATGGTCACAACATGCCGTCTCCTTTGGATCTGTATCGGTACCATATATTTAGTGCGATGCTTAAATTATATACCTGGAAACTAACCCAACTCGGATAATTTTTATGTCGCAGAAAAGACTCAAAGGATTCCAGCGATCTAGCCGAAACTGTCCCCTGGGCACTAATAGCTAGGAGGCTATGTCGCAATTAAGTTGAGATAGTCTGAGATCTTGTAGACTTGATGTGCGGAACTTTGAGGGTGCACTGATCGGGCTCAACGAAAGTGGGCGTGCGCAGTCTTGAAAACTGCTCAAAACTTCTGGGCTGTACGGCTCCGATCGATCTACAGTTTCGGTTCAGGGTTTGCACGTACCCTGCCCATATGAAAACATCCTCAAGTACATGTTTCCCCGCGTCAAGTTGCAAACAGAGTAGAATGAGACCCCGCATTTTGACTTGGGCCCCACCTAGTCCTGCAGCGAAGCTTGATGGAAGATAAAAGCAGTTCAGTTCGCAATTAAGAACATCACATATTCCCGCAAGATTTACTCCAAAATCTCCTGCCGCCAAGTTTCGACAGCTTCTAGCCGCAATACTTCAGAATGGAAACCCCAGGTACAGGTGAGTAGTTACCTTTGTTACTTCTGTGTCTGAGATCTACGTACCGCGTCTTCCACTCCATCAGCTGTCGGTGATACCCATTTCTATCTCTAGGACGTTATATCTTCAAGAAAACTATTAGGCGAATGCTCACGTATCCTCAAATTCGTAGATACACCAACCACTAAAGTCCTTGAGCAGCCCTGGAAGAAGTACTGGCCACCACAAGCCGACTCAAGGCCGACAGATGAGGAGCTTGAGGCGAAACCATGGCTCACCTGGAAACCTGATCCAGACAACCCGAACGAGAAGCCTTGGTACACCTGGATGAATGATCCGAAATACAACCCAAACCTTTTGAGAAACGCAAAAACAGACCCAGCGCAGCAGTTGTCGGGCTCTGGCACACCTCCGCCAAATCCGACACCGACACCTGAGCCCGAACCCGGCCCAAGGCCTGAGGCTACTATCGCAGAGGGCGGATAAATCATAAAGAATGGCCATGGTGAGTAATATTATCATGCAAACCATCCCGTGTGACCCTGACGCTTAGAAGGCCGAGCGGTCGATGAGTCATACTCTGTTCCGACTTCCAGCCTTACTTCGAAAGGCCACCTAACCTTGCACGCTATGTGGGATATGGATTTCAAATATTTCATGGGCGTTGTTTATATTTCAATTCTTTCCAACATGTAATGAAATTGAGTTACTTGCCTTAGAAGGAACATGCAGTGACTACAGTTTTTTTTAACCGTGTGAGCTACTGCATGAAAAAAGTGAGGTTTTTGACGGTGGTCGTAAGACCGATATCTTTATATGACCGTTACCCAATCATTTAAATACCATTTTTGACGGTTGGCAGACCGTCAAAACGCTACAACAACGGTTGTATAAGGAAATCGGTCTTACGACTGCCCTTCAAAAACTCCTTTTTTCATACAGTATACCCCGTACAGCAATACCTACTTAAGTACTATTGTAAAAAAGCACAGGTGGAAAATCCGTATTCAGTGTGTATTGATACACCGCCAGAGCCGAATTTCACTTGAATTCGGTGTATGCTACGTACTGATCTTGTGGAGAAACGGTCTCAGAACGTGCCCACGGCGTGTATTTGGGATACTTCGGTTCTGGCAGTGTGTTTTCAACCCTTGGTTTTTCACTACGGTATACGTACATAATGTAGCATAATTCATCAAACCATTATATACTTACATGCAGTTGTAAAAAGGGGGGGGGTTTTCCTAAACGTGATTTACCTATATTAAAACTCTATTAATTCTGTAGATGTTTCCAATCCATTTTTGAACTGTTTTCATAGTGTATTCCGATGTTTACAGAATTAATAGAGTTTTAATACGGTTTTTTAAAACCCCCTTTTTTACTACAGTACAAGGCACGGAGGCGGCTTCGCCGCCTTGGTTTTTTAGGTAAGAAGGCGGCCCCGCCGCCTCGGTTTTGTTTTGCAGGGATATACTCCGATTGCAGGGATATACTCCGAACCAACCAATGAGGATGCTTTGTGCGGACATTGCATGATCACATCCGTAGCTATACTAGTATAATAATGTACTTAAGTAAGTTACAACGTACGTACAAACTACCTAAGTAATAACGTACGTACAAACTACCTAAGTAAGTAGAGTAGGCTCGAGGGTAGGGTAACCACACGTCATTCCGTATGTTCATTGCATTGCACCAGGCAATATACACATACATTGCTAACATACACACCTATATAACCAACTGCTGCGAGGGCTAAGAAATATTGCAGCGTAGGAGGAAATACAAAAATGTCACTTTGATCATGAAAGCCACCCTCCCATCAATCCCGCACGTACTCTCTAGATATCGAGATATGTCAATCGTCGTAAAACACCAACACGCGGACCTCGATGCTCTCTCGTGGACGAGAGTCTACCGGCGTCTCGGAATACTCGAACGACGTATGCGCAGCCACTCCTTCTATTAGTTTAATATCCAACGATTATGGATGGAGCAACGTACTTTTAGCTATTGAGCTGTCTTGAATACTATCCGCACATTTGAACAGCCAAACCTCGTCAACGTTTTGTCCATCAACAAAGTACCATTTGTGGGATTCATTATATAACAAGTTGTAGCTCTCCCCAACATAGTGTGGGAATACTAGGTCCGTGGGTAACAAGTCTCGAGATAAGTCGAGCGAATTATAGTCGCAAAGTGCCAGCGGCCGGTCTTTAAGCGGTCCATGTAACGGACGCCAGACACTGGGGTGAAAATTTATCAGCTTCTAGTCGTAGACAGAGGAGCTTTGTAATCCGAGCACTTACTTAACAATTTGATACCTTTTCTTTAGGAGCTCTTCTGCTTCCTCCTTGAGATGGAGGTATATGCGTGCTTTCGCGCTATCTGGCGTTTGATCTATTCGTGGCTTAGCCTCAATGCCAAAACGGGGTTTAAAGGTTCTTCGTACCAATATGCGCAGCGCTCAATGGTTGCCGCCATTTCGAGGTTCCACAGTCTTGCATGCCCGGTGTGCGGCGACGGAGCTTCAAAGATGTATTAGCAAGCCACACCCGAAAGCATCAGATAGAGCGTTACAGTATGATCAAAGACAAATGCCCGTGCAGCGTTCAGCTTCGATGTCACAAACTGCACCATCTCCGGGTAGTACGTAGACATAACCTTCGACTCATCATCGAAATCGTCGTGGCCTAGAAGCGACTTATGAACTACCAGCTCAAAGCCCACACCGTCGACTGTATAGTCTGACTCTTGTCCCCTTATGTCGGTAATCGTAATGTGTCGTCTTTTTTCATGGTCCAAGTTTGTTTGTTTGGCTCCGGGACTGTCTCCAACCGGAATATTGAGATAGTACGGTTTCTGTGTTTTATAAACTGCAGAGTCCCTGAGGTAGAATAGCGATGTCTTAGTGACATGTTTTGTTGCGGATTTGGTAGAGGCGGCCATGGTTGATGAATGACAGAAGATAAGGTATCGTGCGGGGTCTCATAATGCATCAACACTACCTAAGTATGCATGCGCTCTAAATCTACAATGAGCCCTATAATACGAACTGCCGACACTCTACAGTCCATGGAATAGAATCACATATAGACCTCCTCAAACCTGATGTACATGACAAAGTCGCCCCAATGCTATATAAGGTATGGTTATTGACAGCTAGGATATCTATCACTCTGTTACAGTAGCCCCGACGGAGTTGGAACACCCGTGGTGAAGTTGAATTTTACAGGAAGATCCCCGCGAATCATGTTGCCACTCCGCAGGTCTGCACCCGATAGATCTCATCCATTACTCGCCCGACCGCTCCCATGTGACAAACAATTTACCGGAAACATATATAGTACAGTACTTGCCACTGCGATTTGGGGCAATTCAGCTGATCAGGCGCCGCTGATCAAGCATTTCTCTATGTTACATACGGCAAAGACGCAACGTTCCTTAACAGTCTACGCTGTTTTGTCATAGCAGCATATAGAGTACACACCCTCAACACCATAGCTATATAGTCTTCGGGAGTTTTGAACTGGGAAACTTTATGAAAAATTAAGTGGTGGCACGTTAAGTGCTTTTGGTTGACGAAGTGGACCGTTTTCGGGCCGCCATCGGCCGATAGAGGGTTTTCGATACAGCCCTTTACTACGCGCGATATGAGCATTAATGTCTCCTGATGTGTAGATAAGAAGGAAGTCTGGGATGAGGGTTAACGTTGCCGTCGTGTCTGAACTCTAGATCTGAAAACTACCGAAGTAATGTACTATAAGTAGGTACTTCTTGGTTATCAAAATCAGAAGACCAAGTGATGTGAAATTCAGAATCCTCCTACTAAATATTGGCAAATTTCCACAGCTATGGAGAAATTCTTCCAATATTGCAATAATTACTCATGACGAATCAAGCCTTCATATCATAAAGGGAGTACTCCACTGCGGATAGGCCACGTACGCAGAGAAGGGAGATTGTCTTAGAAACTGCCATATCGGTGACCGGTCAGTCGTGCAATTAACCGCTCACTCATACACATGCGCACCACACCATCACAACAGAATTTGAATTGCGATCCATACATACCTAGTGGAGAACTGCCAGCGACGGCACCCCCCTTTCAGCCTGAAAATCATCTTGCACCTCTTGAGCGACTAGGCTGTGTACATCCGTCGATTTCACGGCTCAACATTTTCTGTTAGAAGGCACGTACAGGAGCACTGTGTCACGAGTTTCCGCATGTAGTTTTAGCTAGCGTAGGCTGAAGAAGTCCAGCCGCTGCAGGCCTTGCATGCAACGGTTGAGAATCGCGTGTATGTGCATATGCCAAGACCACCCCCTTAAGCTAATACAACCATCTCACGCCCATTCTCTACCCAGATCTAGTTTTCGCCATAGTCTCGATCATGTTTCCATGGCCACATTTTTTCAAACGAAGCCTCCCTCCACAGCCGCCTCCAGAGCCGGTCGCTCGGTCTCGCAGCCTGAGCACGCGTTCACTATCCCCCCCTAAGTGGCACCTTCGTTCAAGCAAAGTAGTCCAACTGGATGGCGTCTCATATTATATTCCGCCCGATCCCATTGTAAGTCGAAATTACTATGCTTTTAGATCTTTTGTAGTTGAAAGAGGTGGAATTTCCGACGAGTTCAAATTCGCGGTTGGCCATCTACAGTTCAACTACAAGTCTTGATTAGAATTATTCATCCGCTCAAAATATCTGGAAGTGTATTGCACCGCTTCAAAATGGGCAGCTAATGGACTTCTAGGTGGAGATCGAAATCGAGGATATACATCACACGTATGCTATAACTATCATAGAATGCCCGTGCCAACTTGATGCTTTATTTCTTGTGTCGAAGAAAGATAATTTCCTGGCGAATGACGATGTCTTTGCACCTGGTTTCCTCCATAAAATCTGGGTTCACTTAGTTGATGATGAAGTCATGCCGGAGACCAGTATTGAAGCCGAAGGTCTTCTACAAGATTGGGGTTGCGAGCTGAGCTCATTCAGAACGTCAAATAATAGGAGGTTACCGGAAGGACCATACTTTGCAACTCCATTGGGCATTTACCACGCATATCGCCTCTATCCCGATACACACGGCGCTTTTATATTTGCTACACGCCCGACTGGGGATCCAAATACGTGAGTGGACCCCCACTTATCAATATTTGAATCCCCGCTAAAATGCTATCACTGTGAAGCTATACAACTCTAGGCGTTGCTCAATCAGAGGCCCACGGGCTATCCATTGCTGTTCCTTCGCGCCATTACTATAAGGTAGCAACTAAAGAAAAGCCTTTAAATGGTGTCCGTATCGCTATAAAGGATAATTTGCATCTCCGAGGAGTTCGAACAGGTGGATCTTGTCGCGCATTTCATGACTTGTACCAACCACGCGACAAGTCCTCCGCATTGGTGCAAAAGCTTATTGACTGTGGAGCTATCATTGTGGGAAAGACGAAACTCTCTGAGTTTGCAGATGCTGAGGATCCAACTGGGGATTGGGTTGATTATCACTGCCCATTCAACCCACGCGGTGATGGTTACCTGAATCCTGGAGGAAGCAGTGTTGGAAGTGGGGCGGCTATAGCTGCATATGAGTGGCTTCACATTGCTATTGGGACTGACAGTATGACGGTATATGCTTCATATGTGCATAACATAAACTGACTATTTTCCAGCGGGTGGCAGCGTTAGAGTTCCGGCCGGAGCGCAAGGTCTTCTTGGTTTTCGACCCTCAACTGGTGCAACTAGTCTTGATGGAACCTTGGTAATCAGCGAGTAGGTCATTACGTGAAATCTCCCTCACTTGTTTTCGCTGTTGATGTTCTCATAGGCATTTGGATGTAATCGGTCACATTGGAAGGGAAGTAAGACTCTTTGAAGAGTTCGGGAGAGTGTTACTCAAAGACTGCGGATTTGAGAGTTTTGAAAAAGTTGGTATCATCCAGAATGCTTGACCTGAATCGATCTGATAATTGACAGTTTCCTTCTAAACTTCTTGTCAACCGCGATTCTTTCCCAGTGGAGAGTGCAGCCGCCCAAAAGCTGTATGATAAGTTTATTAAGTATCTTGAAGATTTTCTCGGCACGACAAAAGTGAACTTTAGCACAAAGGAATTGTGGAAATCTGAGGGATGCAGCCAACAGAGTTTGGGCAATTATCTTGAGCCGGTGGGTAAATCTGGAGATCGCACATCGTCCATGGCTAGGAAGATTCTGACAGAGGCGGTTTGAGACATTAACGGATTTAGTATCTTATGGACAATATCATCGGTACAAAGGATTTCAGGAGGATCACCAAGCAAAGTTCGGAGAAGCGCCATATGTGAATCCAGTCACGCGCTGGCGTTGGTAAGTGTCCTTTTTCCCCTGTATATCCCTTCTAACCCTTGGAACACAGGAACCGCGGGGAACACACTACTCGAGACCAGTTTGAAGAGAGTCTTCGGCATCAGAAAATGTATGCGGACTTCTTCGCAGAGCATGTTCTAAGTCCAGATTCAACTACAGGATCGAATGCCTTGCTGGTGTCGCCATTTAATCCAGGCAATGTGGAGTACAGGGATGTTTACCGCCCTCAGTTTGTGTTCCCATCGCTCCATGTACATAAAATAGTACCTCCGCTAACTTTTACCACTGCCCGCAGTCCGAAGGAGAGAGATATCAGAGAATTTGGCTGGGGATTTCGGGACGCATTTAGTTCGCCCTTAGCTGGAAACCCGGAAATTATTATTCCGAGTATGCCCTTCTATCATACCACCTTATAGGATCGATGCTGATAGTTTTAAATCCAGTTGGGCAGATTCCATACAATTCACCTGTTTCCTTGAAGGTCGAATACGTACCTGTCACAGCCTCAATCCAGGGGGCCAAAAGTAGACACTCCCCTAGCATGCCATAGGACGATATTGACAATTTCCAGAATCTGACTTGATGCTTCTCAACCTTGTCCGTCAGTTGTTGACAGACGAGCGAGCGAAATCCAATGGATTCAGTGAGGCGGTATTGACCGGGAAATACGCATTTGTACCAGTACCACCGAAGCCATAGTCAACCACCAACGGTGCCATGCATGCCCTAGGAGCTAGACATTGAAGCGGGGGCGAAGAAACATCATTGTTCAACACAATGTGGTCGAGCCCTTGCCACTCAATCAAAGAATGCTCAACATCACGATTTGGGTTAGGGCGTAGACGGCTAGCGCATGTCTCGAACAAGAAGTGGTTGTCGGGGCTAGTGTGTGGCGTGCGTACACGAGGACTCCATGTAAAGCCCTGGTATAATCTCACGGTCTGCTTCAGGCATTGGTCGCAATTTCTATATAAAAGTTTTCGTTTCTTACACATGTACCACGCCACCAATCGGTGCAAAAATAAAAAAACCCAGTTAATTTGGCCGTAACAGAACCAAAAACCCCTAAAACCCTCCAAAATTATCTACGGAGTACAAGATGATGCCGAGGCATATATTTTGAGTTTGATTGTTGAAGTTCGCAAACCAATGTAAGCGCTTTTACCGCGCTATTGTGGGTTTTGACGTCAAAGCGCTAAACTAAGCATATAAGAAGACGCCAGAAGCGCGGAGAGCTCTAATGTACCATGTCACACTGATCTGTCACTACTATAGATGTTATGAGGACGTCACACAGGGAAGATCTGGGGCAAATGCATGATTTTTCGGTGAAATGTTGCCTTCAAGACGAGGGTTGGTTTATGCTGCATCATCGAGCGAGTAGGTGCGTTTGTCATTTAGATAGCTTGATGGGGCGCCGTCGGGCTTACGACTGTGCAGGTTGACTGCATAGAGAAGTTTGGATATTGTTGGAAGGAGAGCTCTCAATCATCCGGAACGGCAAAGAAACGGAGTTCAACGCGTGAGATACCTAGCCTACACAGTGGAAAGACCAACCGGCTACTTCTGTACTGAGTGAGACTAAGAAGAGCTAGAGTTTCATCCAATGGTGGAGTTTTCGACTTTTTGTTGTGATTGAACATCGCGAGTGATCAACTATGATGAGATGTATGTTCTTGAATGGCCGCTAGTAAGAAGGGCAGTTTAGGGATTCAACACCCAGGTTTCATAGGAGTTAGGTATGGGAGCCCGCTAAAATTCTCCCATTAATCGAGTCTCCTACGCCGTTTTGCTTGCAACGAACGGCATGCATTGACTATATGTCTGATCAAATATTTAAAGCGATCGGTATGTTTGGAAAATAGCACATGTATTGAGAGATATAGTCTCGGACATAGAGCCGGTAAGCAGTTCGAGGCTACTTACTTATAGCTTTGTTTTGTGATGGAGAGAGGGGGTAAATTTTGTTCCCATGTGTTTATTTATCCCCGCCGGCGTCGTCATCATACCATGCCCGCTATGGCCGCACGTCACACACACACAAACACACCCGGTCTAGCTGAGCTACCTGCCCATCCTTCTTTTCCCACAGACACGCCCATTTGTCCATCACCTCCATCACCACCTCGAATCTACGATCATCCATCCATCAACCAATTATCTTTTGATTGCATCGTCATCTAACTACCCACCCCTCTCTCCTACCGCATCTCACTACACACAAACGCATCTCAATGATGAATACTAACCTCCGTGTGCCGCCTCTGCGGGGCTTCCTGGACAACCCCTTCTCATCGATACAATCCCACCCCCTTCTATCTCCGCTCCACATTGCTAATACCCGCAGATAGTCCCCAGTCGATCGTACATCGGAGGCGCAACAGTTGCCTCCTCCGACCACTATCCAGCCTCACAGTTCTCTCAAGCACAACTGGCCGTCGAGCACAAACAGCGCCTTGAGGAGCTAGAACATCGCTTCCAAGAATTTACCGCCGAAGCCGAGGCAGACGAAGAGGAGAGACAGTGTGCCCCCGACCGCCTAGCGGGTGAACTTAGTCCTCGCACTCCCTACGGATTGTCAATCTGGGGAACTCCGTTATCTTCTGGATTAAGAGCAGCACATAGACGGTGATAGACCTACGAAAGGATTGCGCGAAGAGCGCATCCGCCATTTCCGCGAAGAGAATCGAGCAACGGAAGCCTGATGATGAACCAGAGAAAGAGGAGGAAGGCGAGGGGATGAAGGAGATTCGTGAGGCCCTCAATAGAGGCCCACGAGGATCATAAAAATGAATGCATCAGGGGCGCTCATAAAATATACCAGCAATACCGGAAGCGTTCGTCAGCGTTGTGTGTCATGACGGTAACGAGTACCTTCTCTCGTAACAATCTGAAGTTATTGCTGGCGAAACGACAGCAGGAGCTCCAAGTCTTCCCCAATCAGGAGCAAGACCCTACCCTTCCTCAATAGTCTGGGGACTGCTTTTCCCACTCAATCCGAGACCACTTTTCCCACACAACCCGAGACTACTTTTTACCGCACAATCCGCACTACTTCCTCAAAAACAGCAGGATCAGTACACCGACAATTCCCACGATCAACCAAATCATATCCCTCAAAAACGAGCTCATACCATTCTAAAACAACAGCGCTAGATAGCCGCAATCCCTGAATATGCCGAGAAACAGGTGCTCAGCATCAACACTACGCGCTTCTCAGATTGTTCCAGATGATGAGGTTGAGAGGATTCACCGTCACAACGATTTTGAACCTACTGGCCACATGACTCGCCTTCCTCCTAGGCCTGTGGTTCAGCAGACTCAGACTCAACCAATTGAACAAGGAGACACCGATCACCCTTCGAGACGGCCGCAGAACCGCCAACAGCCCAACCAGACCCGTGGTCGTACCGTCCCTAATAACGAGGAGAATGCCGCTGCTCGGCCGTATCTCAGGCCGTTTTACTATCCATCAGCGGTTCACCCAATTCCCCAGGATGAGTTCCTTGCTCATTTCGCCTTTCACTCTTCAGATACGCGTCCTCGTACTTATGAGGAGGAGGAGGAGGAGGAGGAGGAGGAGGAAGAGATTACTGATCAGCCCTTCGGATTGAATGCGCTGTCTTATTCCCCCTATCACTCTTCAGATACGCGTCCTCGTACTTATGAGGAGGAAGAGGAGGAGGAGGAAGAGATTACTGATCAGCCCTTCGGATTGAATGCGCTGTCTTATTCCCCCTATCACTCTTCAGATACGCGTCCTCCTACTTATGAAGAGGAGGAGGAGGAAGAGAATATTGATCAGCCCCTCGGATTGAATGCGCTGTCTCATTCCCCCTCTCACTCTTCAGATACGCGTCCTCCTACTTATGAGGAGGAAGAGGAGCCGGCGGAGATATTTGATCAGCCCCTCGGACCGCATGCGCTGTATCATTTTCCCGAGCTGATTGAAGTCCTAAGAATGGAACGCTCAATGGAATTGTTAACCAGGGGATACGACAACCAGCACCTTCCTTCCGACTTTCTCCCGATCCTCGAAGAATCGGCAGAACACACTCAGGACGCACAGGAAGTGCCCCCTCAGTGGGAGTCTGAACGTAATCGTCTAGAAGCACTTCGGGTGCTGCACAACCCAGAGCTCTTCCGACAAAGCCATACCCCTCAAGAGCTGGCTCAAATTACCAACATTTTTGGGCTTGACCGACCAGCAAGGGATGCTACTCATCTTCCTCTTCCAAGGGAGCTATTTGAGAACGAGAACGGGGTGCCATTCCCAACCAGGGAGATAATCATGGAGAGGCAGCGGCAAGATCAAATTGAGTCTGTTCGAAACCAGCGTCTTGTCCAGCGAAGGGAGCGAAGGGAGCGAAGGGAGCGAAGGGCCTGGTTCAGTCTTGCAGAAAATGGAGATATTCCAGTGGTCCTGACAGAGAGTGAAGTCCGCCAGGTTGGCTTGGGGCATATTTTTGACGATGATCCCGTTGCCGACTACCTACGAGACTCTAGAGTTAGACCGTTCCTACCTAGGTAGAGAGATGTTCTTTCTTTCTTTCTTTCTTTCTTTCAAGGCATGTACAAAGATCCTTTTGTTTTCTGTGATGAAGACGAAAGATTGAAGGTCTCTTCTGTTCTCGAAGAGATGTTCACATTCCACGGTTTTGTTTTGTATGGAGATTTACGATTGTTTTTTCCCTTTTCCTTTTGAGACAGATGTATCATGGCTGTCATTGAAAGGTATATCTCTTTTTATTTTTCTGTACGAAGACGAAAGATCGAAGGTCTCTTCTGTTCTCGAGGAGATGTTCATCCCCCGGTTTGTTGTGTATGGAGATTTGCGATATGGTGTGTTTCACTTGTTTCTTTTGAGGTTTACATGGCTATGTCTTTCAGAGAGATCTTGTTTTCCCTTTCCCTTTGTACGGTCGTGTACGTAAAACTGTTTCTGTTTTCATTTGTGTTCAATGGGTTGGTTTTTCGGGAGAGATATGCACAACTGATCATCAATACAATGCAATACGGTTTACTGGGAGTTTCTTTCCATCTTTCTCTTGTTTGTGGCTTCACCGGGGAAAGTTGAATGGTAAGTGTGGTCTCGAATCCGTCATGCCCACACTTCCATCGCTGACCGCCCGTTAAACAAGTCCAGGGGATTTTATCCGTAGTCCTACACAACAACCGTATTTGAAATTTTGGGAGATCTTCGTTTATTGGTTTCTTTATCCGCCCAAGTCCACCTTTTCGAACAGCACCTGGTGGGTACCTAGAATCCTAGGTCTAGTCGGGGGGGCGGTACTATGCATCTCTCCTCCGTGACCCTCAGCCTTCCCAACATTATATATATACCAAGAACAAGCAACTCCCAGCTTGCAGGAGGTTTTTACGAAACACTCCAAGATTTTCAGCAGCCGCATCCATCATTTCCACCTCCTCTAATTTAGGTAGCCAACGACGCGAGCGCTCAAGGAATGCCATGAGAATCCCCAATGGCTCATCTCTCCCAGTTGGTCTCGTAATTACGCAATGACGGTTACATGAAGCGTATATATCGCCCGCCTCTTCAGATACCCATGACAGCAGCCCCGATTCGCGGGAGAGCTCATAGCTATTATCAACCAAGTGACAGCAAAGAAATCAGAATCTCAGATGTGCCAAGGGGGGCGGTAAGCTGGAGGTTTGGATAGAATTGCGGAGGGCCTAGGGATAAAACCCCACACCTAGGCAGCAATGTGTGGTTCCCATCATATACTCTGGATCCATGGTCAGCTAGCTGGGTATTCTGTGCCTTATCATACCAAGTCTCCGTAACTGCAGCCCGCATACATGACGATCACAACTCTCGAGTTTTTTGTTTTGTACATATGTACAGGAAGAAAACACAGAATACACGGTGTGCTCCAAAACGAAACTCAAAAAACAAAAACAAATCCGAGTGATCCAATGTGACTTGATGTGGGGATGGAAATTGTGGGATGCTATGATATCTTGCGTGGTTCAAACTCCCACATACACTGTGGGTGCTCGAGACTCGTGCTCTACCCACATTACTCTACGTAGATAGAGACACACCCACACAGAGTTGCTCACACGGCAATCGATATCCAAAACGCAGTATCTGAACCTCAAGCTTTTGATTCCGCTAAACACAAAGAAAAGAAAAATGACTAAAGGAAAGGAAAGGGAAGGCAGGGGGGGGGAAGCATTTGATATTACAAGAAAAAAGTGCCCTCAAACAAAGTATGTTAACGAGTGGAAAAACTCCACCACCAGCGTATATCTACCCAACCAACCCCCTTCTCCCTTCTGCATCCAATTAACGTTTCCTAACTAACCAAGTCGAATTATACCTATTCTCTATTAGTTCTGCGTTCCAGGTGGTTGGAAGGAATAGAGGGAACTCACCTGCAGCAATCAACTTCCTAATCTTCGTTCCAATCATTGGGTTCTTCATGTGCTCGTTCAGTGCCCGCGGGTTCTGTTTCGCCTGCTGGAGGATACTCTGCATAACGGGATCGCTGATGATGGATACTAGCTCCGGGTCCCGTTGGATACGCTCCATTGTCTGCTCCTCCGTCTCGCCTTCCCGCGCGGAGTACATGACCTGCATACACTTGCGGCTTGTGTCTTCAATCTCACGGGTGTGCTTGTGTTCAGTGTCTGCGGCGGTAGCCTCGTCGCATGCGTCGAGACACTTGTTGTAGTCCTTCATGGCGAGGTAGATCTGGGCCTTGCGGATGTATGCGCGCATGAACTTAGGGTCGCACTTGATGGCGAGGTCGCAGTCCTTGACGGCTTCCGGGAGGGAGATGAGTTTCTGTAGTGCGGCGGCACGGTTGGAGTAGCCACGGGGGTCCTCGGGTGCACGCTTGATCATCTCGGTGTATGCTTTGACGGCACCGGCAAAGTCGGCGGCTTTGAAGAGACGGTTGCCTTCCTCGCGGGCTTCGTCGGCTTTTTCGGGGTCGATGTAGGCTTGGCGCTCGTCATCGATCTTTTGCTTCTCTGCGTTACGGAGCTTGGTGAGGATGTCGGGGGTGCGGTGCTCGGTGAGGGAGTGCTGGTAGTATTCGATGGCTTTGCCGAGGTCGCCCATCTTCTGGTAGGCGGTTCCGATACGTCCAAATGCCCTTTGTTGCGTTAGTGTGTGTTGATGGTAAGTTGGTGATGGGGACATACTTTGCAACTAGCTTGAAGTCTGCGCGCATATCTCTACCCTCTTCGATGGCACGCTCACACTCCTTGATACATCCATCATAGTCACCAGCTTCAAACTTGGCGGCGGCGATGTTGTTCAGGTAGGTAATATCCTTGTACAGGTCCCATGCCTTGGAGTAGTGCTCGATAGCTTCATCGAATTTGCGCTGCTTATAGTTTTGCGTTCCAATTTCCTTCTCCTTGTCTGCGGCGGCCTTGGCCTCCTTCTTTGCCTTTGCCTCTTCATCCTCCGCTGCCGACTCTTGGTACGAAGGCGGGGGAGTAGCTTTCTTGGGCGCATCGGGCATCTCGGTATCCTCGCTCGAGCCAGCATTGGCGGCAGCCGCAGCAGCATCGGCGGCGTTAGACGGCATCTCCATCTGGATTCCGAGCAACACGGCAATGACCTGCATCATTCGAGGATCTCTGAGCTCCTCCTGGATGGCATTGGGGTTCTGTCGAACGCGGTTGAGCTTAGCCATGAACTCGGCGTCACCAAGAAGCGCCGATGTCTTGGGATTTGCAGCGAGCTTGGTGATGAAACTTGGGTCCGAGAAGATCGAGCCGAGTCCGAGATCGGGCTGATGTCCATCCTCCTCTGCCTCGCGGCGGATAGCTTCGTTGACGGCGGCAAGTCCGGCCTTTGCCTGTACGTTTGAGGGCTCGACTTTAAGGGCCTGCTCGTACGCATCCAAGGCGCCCACTGTCGTCGGAGTTAGCACTTGAGGATACAAAGAAGGTGCGTGTAGACATACCCAAATCACCCTGACCATGCAAAGCGGCACCCTTCCTCGAATATCCTTTACCCCAATCCGGCTTCAATTCTGCAGACCATAAAATCAGCAGTGGTTCCTGGCCCCGTGCCTTGGATTGAAGACATACCGGTCGTCATAGTAGCATCCTGCAAGGCACCGGCAAAGTCCTTGATAGAAGCATAACACGCAGATCGATTTGAGTAGAGGACATGGTTATTTGGGTCGAGTTCGATTGCCTGGGTAAACAGAGAGCTAGGTGATGGCGTCAGTAAGGAACCCACCGAGTAATCAGGCCTTCACAACATACATAGCTTTGTCGAAATCCTTTGCAGCAAAAGCCGCGTTTCCTTCGGCTTTAAGCTAGTGTTTTTTTGTTAGTGGGTGGTTCAGGGAGACTGGACTATCACGGTGTACCTTGTCAGCCATGGTAGAAGATTATGAAGACGAAGACTGCAGTAGTGGTTGGTGGAAAGAAAAAGGGAAGATGGCAGATAGTAATGCTATGTCGTGCGAAGGGTTTGTATGTTGAAGTGAGGGCGAGGATTGGGAAGAGAGGTATGTATGCCACCGGGGGCTAAGCGCGGGGTTGTGGAACGAACCTTCCAGAAGCAAACGACGAATCCATTGGATTCCACCAGTCTCTTTCATGTGCTCCGCTGAATCGTTCGCCGCCTGCAATCACAGAGAGACAAAGCAGATGCCCATTCCTCGCCCGACCCGGCCAATTAATCCGCCTTGTTCTGCCTTTGTGCTGTCTCGCGAGTTCTCGCATTGTTTGGCCATCGTGAGGCTCTGCGATGCGGTGCTCGACAAGGCGGGGCATCCTCGTGTGGCTGAGACTGCGGCTTCTGTGGCTAGTGTGGCGCCATGGGAAGCGTGGGCTTAGCTTGTGCGGCAGTTTTTCTGGCGCCGTCGGAAACAGACAGCCCATCTGAGGCGGATAGCAGCTCGCCCGGGATACGTGTGGCCTCGTCATCAGATCAGATTGCCCTCTCGGTCCAAACCGGGCGCCGAGCCGCATTGACGTAGCACGCTCATCAAACGGCTCGCACGCTGAGTAGCCTATCAGACGCAGCACCGCAGCAGCACTTGGTTGCTGCCCAAGCCTCCTTCTCTCCTCCTCCTCAGCAACCTCACTTCTGTCTCCCTCGCCCGCAGACCCCGTCTGTCTCGGTGTCTCTGCAGAGAAACGCTTGCTAGCCATAGTCACCGCGCATCCTTGTAGCGGGACGCTAGTTGCCCCTCCAACTCGCCGGAAGCGCCAAGCCCCTTTCTGTGGTTCCCTGCCGAAAAGCCAACAAATTATTCTTCCCCTGCACACCACATCAGTACTTACGACGACCGTCTCTTTTCTGTGAAGGTTGAACCCAACTGTCCTGAGCCCTCCCGTGCATCGAGCCGTCCATCGCCCTCAAGGATTGTGCCCTCTGACTTTGGCCTGTGTGTCTAGAACAATAGCATCTCCAGCCTCCCCACATCGTACTCCTCCCGTCGTCACTCACTATCCCTCGAAGAGCTCGGTCCGATGTTTAGCGGCTTAGTAGGCGGATATCGTGATCCCGCAACCTCGCATCATGGCCGCCGGAGGTCTTCGTTGGGAAGTCAGTAAACCCGCCTTGGTCTTTCTCTAGACGAGCCTCAGGACGGGAATGCTGCAGTCAACATCCCTGAACCGGCTTTGTCTTCCTATACAACGCTGGGCGCCTAGTCACTGACGTTTTTGGGATTCAATGGGTAGGCAACAAATCAACAGATGGGGAACGGGTGGAGTCAGAGGAGGAGATGGTTGTGGATGACAGCGAGAAGAGCAGTCAGTAGTCTGCAATCATACAGCTTGTGCCGGACAGCAATTTGCTTACTGGGAATAGTGCTCATGTCCATAATCTCGCAGTTGCGGCCTGGCGCGGACTTGAGTCGCATCACCCTCCCTACGTTCATTCTGGAACCAAAGAGTATGCTGGAGCGGATCACAAAGTATGCCGTTTCCGGTGGTAACACATGATGCGGAATCAGTTGATAACGGTGAACAGCTTTATGCAACACCCGGAAACCCTGCTCCCGATGACGACGATCGATGATCCGGAAAAGAGATTCATATCGGTTTTGAAATTCTATCTGAGTGGCTGGCACATCAAGCCTGCGTAGGTCTGCCTTCGATAGCTCGCAGGCAATATCTGATTTCAATAGGGGCGTCAAGAAGCCGTTAAATCCAATCCTTGGCGAATGGTTCACCTGTCACTGGGATTTCGAAGCTGCCCCTGGAACCCAGGCATTCTACATTTCCGAACAAACATCTCACCATCCCCCGAAGTCGTCTTACTTTTACATGTCTCCGCAACACCATATTAGGATCGATGGAACTCTGAAACCTCAGTCCAGGTTCTTGGGAAACTCCGCGGCTTCGATGATGAACACCTCAATCGTTATCCTGCGGCTGCTGAACCGAGGAGCTACGGCGGGCGAGCAAGGCGGCGGAGAAAAGTACATTCTCACGCAACCCAACATGTACGTCCGAGGCATACTGTTTGGAAAGATGAAGTATGAACTTGGAGACCACTCATATGTGCGGTGTACAGAGTTGGACCTCGTTGCAGACATTGAGTTCAAGGTCAAGGGCTTCTTTACCGGTGCATACAATGCTATTGGAGGTCACATCAAACGGGAGAGTACCGGAGAGAATCTGTATGAGATTTCGGGCAGCTGGAATGGAGAGATGTATATCAAGGATTTGACGGTTAGCAATCTTTGGCATATTTGCCAAACATGGGGATTAACGTAGGAACAGACTGGAAAACGCGAGCTCCTATTCGACGCAAGTCACGCATCCCCGACACCGCCATCCGTCAGGCCGATCGAGAAACAAGACGAACGAGAATCTCAAAGACTGTGGAACCCCGTTATTTCGGCATTGAAAAGACGAGACCAAGATGTCGCTACCGAAGAAAAGTTTAAGGTTGAAGACTGCCAACGAGAGGAGGCACGACTTAGGGAAGCCGACGGCGTCGAATGGCAGCCTCGATACTTTAGACGCGTGGAGCCTGGTAGCGGGGAAGAGGATGCCTTGGACTTTATCCTGGCAACTCACGTGTAATCCCTCCCCCCTCCGTTAATGTCCGATGACTAACGCCCCTTAGCGACGAGGTGGCCTCACCGGAAGACCAAATCAAGCAGATACTTTCGATAGCACCTATAGTTGATGGTGAGCGTCGACAGAGCAAGTATGATATACCACCTCACCATCCTCAAGTTGATACGGCAGGCGCGGCCAACCCCTCGCCATCACAGCCTGTTAGGGGTGAATCAGACTTGGTAGACTTTCCGGCGCCGGTGGAGAACCATGTGGTATCGCATGGAGGTCCCGCACTGGTGCCAACCAATAGAGGCGTCGCCCCCGCGGGCAAGCTGGGCGGTAGTGGGCTTAAGAATATGACGGATCTGCAGGAGGCGGTGCCTAAGGAAGGGGATAGCGATGATGACTTTGTCGACGCATCTGAAAGGTGATAAGATCTAGAATATCCGGGATTCGGGGGATGGGAGGGGGAAGAGGAACTAGAACGGAAGAAGGTGCATGAACTGATTCAACATTTTTCGGGGTTCCTTGCTTACTTGATTGCTTGACTTTTGGGTTGCGTGTGATTGATTGTTTTGTGTGCTTTTCACGTTTGAGTGTTGGGGAGTTTTTTTTTTGTCGGAGTGCATGCCACGATGTAGACTCTTTTTTTGCGATGCGATGTGATAACTTGGAACTTACACTTACTTACAGAGGGGGAAAAAGCGATATATGTATGACGGACACACAGGTGCTGCTGATATATTAAGGAATTTAAAGTTCAACCTTTTAGGGTGGTGTTCGAATGAGGAAGGGAAGGGGGGGGGGGATGAGTGATGTGTTGGACTGAAACTACAGCTTATCATCACATACCCTCCTTGTGTATGATGCCTGGGAGGATGGGACATTTGTGGGGGGAGGGGGATATGTTAGTTGGTTGGTTTCCGGACCTAGGCCTTACAATGAATAGTCCCTCCCGACCCATTCACTCACACTACCTCGAGCCCCATAGCCTTGTCAATGTCCCGAGTTCTGTCAATAAATATGCTTGCCCGCGGCTTGTCTTGTACGGCACTTGTACTTATTCATGATCATGCTACATCAATGGTATGAGTACCTAGGTAGTTGGAGGTTGAAAGATATCGGATATTTGCAATGTTAATGTGAGATGACCTGGTTCGTACACAAAGGTGTGAGTCGAGATTTAATTGGCCATGGTGGGCTTGCAGTTGAGGATTTATGGATGCCTGAAACGTAGAAGACTGAGGCTACGTTAAGGAATGAGAATCCCATGCGTGGGACCAGGTTTAGGACGAACTCGAGATTACTTGGTGTGCGTTGGTGCATTCTGCGGGATGGCCTATTGGGTGGTGGGTCCGTATAGCACTGAACAGGGTAGGGTAGGCTGGGAGGGCTGTTTCTCTGCCAGGAGCCGACAAGGCTCTGGTCAGCTGGGTTCTGCAATATTGAAAGTTACTGCATTCTCTGTACTCCGTCAGTGCGGTCTAGGGATTTTGTCACTTTGATCTCATTTTGTCTCTTGAAAATGATTTTGTGCCAGTGAGGCTAGGGAACGAGAGAATCATGTTCACAGATTCTCCCTGGGTTAGATCGGGATGAGATGCGATTAGATTATAATATCGTCACAGGTATGCAGCATCACGATATCGATGGATCATCCCGTTTCATGGTTTGTACTTTAATCTTCATCAATAATCTAACAGCATTATTAAAGTAGTTTTGCTCGGCACGCCTGTACAACGGCAATAACAGTCTCAACGTAAGATAAAGACAAAATTACCAACAAGAAGCCAAAGAAAAATACAGTCGAGAGTTGAAACAGTAGCACACTACTGCTTGCTATAGCCACGCTTGTTTATCGATACATCAGACATCCGCCCTGCTCTATAATGCCTTTGCTCCAGCCCCTGGAAAATCCTTCAACAAATCGCTATTCCACTGCTGTATCCCTGGGCATTTTGGATCGAACAGCGGAACCAGAGTCTTGGTCAGTAGGTTCAACGCAATTTTGATGAGATTTCCCACCAGTCCTCCCTGAAATAGATCTGGAACAGCGACTAGCAGCAGCCTGAATATAAAGCACACTAGCTTCGCAGGATCAAGCAGATCGAGCGCGTTGTATATGCCTCCCGTGAGATCTCCAAGATCAACGCCCACAAAGGAGTTTACTTTACCAGTGTTCCCGCCAACTTTTAGTAGCTGCGGAAATTTTAGTGCCATCTTGACAAAGTCGGCTGCAAATTCGACTATTCCGTAGTCTCCGATGAGTCCGCCTGGCGGCCGGCGATACCAATTATCGGGTATGCGCTCCCATCCTTTCTTATGCGTGAAGACACCGGTAACGGGGTCCTCGTAGACTGCGAATATATACATAAGGATCTCCTTTGACAATTTGCCTTGCGGATGATCTTTTGTGAAATTGGAGAACATTCCTGGGACGAAACAGTGACCAGCGTTGCTGACCAGGAGTCCGCTAAAGGGGCCGTAAAAGAATTGTGGATTCGTGGAGATCGAGTCTTGGAGAGTGAATTTGCGATGCTTTATCCTTCAAAGATGTTAGCACAGATGTTGTATCCACGATATAAGAAAGAAATTAGTTACATTACGTCGAGATCATAGTTGGGGTCCGGTTCGTTTTCCTGGTGTGAAAGTAATTTCTTGAACTTTGGTATCTGTACGGACTACGAACTGTGAGCTGTGGTTTTGAATGCGGTATTGGCGCTCTCACATTGACGTCGCCGTCGAATAAGTAATAATCTCCATGTGTAACGCTTGCGTCGGTTTCGTATCTTGTCTCGTCAGCGTATGGAAGTCGATCAACCTTCGCTCAACTTACTTGTTGTGAGATCCGCTGAGTCCTTTACCTCCACCTAGTAATGGACTAAGAAAACTGGGGTGTGAATCGCCGATGCTCCACGAAAGGGTGCTAGAGACAATCAGCTAGGTTGCGTGATATAGGCGGCTATAACGTACAGAATATCACCCGACAACAAAGTTGCATAAAGAGACAACATCAATCCCAACTCCGTGCCCATTCCTGGTTGCATCAGCGTTTATTTCCCGGTTAGACTTTTAAGATAGACCGACCAAATACCTCGTTGACAACGTTTGGCATTGTGAGCATGTTTACCATCCCGTTCCGGGGTAAATAGTTATGGTTTGCAAGTGCATTGAGGGCTGGACATGGTCCCCGTCTATTATGAGGTTGATTATCAATGTTGATTGAGGGAAAGAATGGGAAACATACTTGTCATTAGGACCTGGAGCCTTCCAAGCGTGAGCACCAGTTACGTCAATCTTTTTGTACTTGACAGCTTCGGATGTGGCGTTTGATTCCGCTCTCTTCCGAAACCAAGAGACAGTTGAATTGTCTGGTATTGTAGTTGAACCAAAGGCAAACTGAGGCAAGCAGTTCCCTGGCGTGAGGATGAAGGTGCAGATGATGAACGTATGGGTGAGCAGCCACCGCATTCTTGACGGTAAGTGTCTTACTCCCGGCTCACGGCTACGCCAATGACTGAGTGGGTTTGTTCTGTGTCGTATGGATATTGTTTGAATACTGACGCGGTATCGATGTCCCGTGTATGCAGCGATGTTGTTCGGATTTTGCAGTATTCAAAGACGGGCGATTGACCGAGTAATTTATGAAATTCAATCGAGAGTAGCACACGATGTCCGGAGGAAGTCAATCTTACAGATCGAATATGTCATTTCACTCGAGTGTGCACAAATGCGTTATCCGGCGGGGTGATGGATGAACGAAGATGTGATCATCTCTTGTCCTCCCAGAACACAAAGTACGATGGAGACTTGAACACATCCGTTGAATTTTGAGGAGTGGGGATTTTCATGGAGAGCAATCCAAGCACTTGAAACCCACCGTCGTCGCCCGCATGTTGAAACTTTAACGTTCCCAACGGAAATCTCGTGAAACAGAGAATCCAGATCATACTGGAAAGTCGCAGATGATTCTAAATCGCGTGTGGCGGTGTATGGAAAAACGTCCCCAAACAGGAGAAGAGTTCACAATGTCTCAAAAGAAAACCCGCCATTCTGTGTACGCACCTGTCTGTCAAGCTTACGAGTTCATGAACGAAGGGTGGATTCGAGGAATACGATCCTAAATCTGGCATCTGGAAATGGTCAATCAAGATTCCAGCTGCAGTAAGACCTTCATTTCGCGTGCATGATTAGACCCGGGCTGTCAGTTTACATTGCATACTGATATTCCATTGCTCCGGGGTCATGACGTTATTGACTTTAGATATCTGGATACCTGATGGAAGATAGTTCCAGCAAGCAGACTGCAAAGCTGAAAGAGGGGTGCCATTTGTGCTCCAGCAGACGAGGTACAGAGTGTAGTATCTAACCGTCCGTGCGGTTACATAAAGACAGGTGTCCCCAAGGTTTGTGGTTGGAACAACCTCACTTATTGTCGGCTGTCAGCATTATTGGAGTTTCAGGATGTATCTCACAAGAAAATCTAGAACAATCGGATCGAATGTGTAACTCTATCGTTCATGTTACTTCTCTGTATCTCAAAACCAAGATCACTTAATCTGGAGAACTAATGATAGTATAAACACGAAGCATCAGAAGGAATGAGTCACCTTATCTCTCTCACTGTTTCCAAACTCTTTTTTGTGGGAGGATGTACGAGAGCGTACTGAAACGTATGCGAGCGTGCGGAAACGAGTGATGCAAAGAGACTCAGAGTGTATCGTGACGAGTGTGTGTCTAAGTCTAAGATACAGATGCACTATGGCGAGAGACCATCATATAAAGAACAAAGGAACAAAGAAACGGCCCAGACCTAAGCCCCAAGCCCCCAGATCCGGAACCACTACCGTACGCACGTACTAACACTTTTGGCGCAACTGGTGTTTACGTATCTGAAGTCAAGCTTCTTGCCACGAACTGAGTGATACTGGATGACCAAAGTAGCCTACAAACGGCAGCGGGGGACTGGAATGGTCTCCTCAAGTGAGAGGACTGAACACAGCACTTTGGTGGTGCAAAACTCGGAAACTAGTTTCCCAGTGGCGTTCATGGCCAACGCACTCAGGTGGTGGTGCAGATGCACTCATAGATACGTATTATTCCGAGCTTAATTTCAAGTGCTTCAGAAAATCTGGCGGCGGCGGCGCCTGGTTTCCTCGAGAAACGTAATCCAGTGAATGTGCCATACTAGGCGTGATAAAGAGCCTGGAAACAGCCATAGCTCAACCCACGCGAGAAAACTTAGTTTGCGAACCTGCATTTCAGGAACGGTCGGAAGTTTTCCCCGAGTTTCTTGGCCGCATGGGCGTGGGGGGTTGTCCCTGGATTTTCTATGCTATGTAATTCCTATGCCCAATATTCACATCCAATGGCAGTCATAATTGTGGGTGGCGAGAAAACGTTGGGTGGATGACTTTGGTAGTGATAGAAAGGTATCAATTTTGCCCACGACCCACCGACCAACCTAGGACAACGAGATTCTCTGGTACCATCTGTAATTGTTTCGAGTAAAAGTACATAAAATCCTCAAAATCCTCTGGAACTTAGCTAACTCCTATCACTGCACTCTGTATTTCATTCCTGTCGGGTCTGGGAAGCCATTAAAGCGTGGCCAGTAGATAGTCCGTCCAACCAAAGCAACGCATTCGTTTGAAACATCAAGATTGTGGAACATGCAAGCATCCTCATACGCTCGTGCCTGCGCCTGATCTTCACGGTAATTATCAGCGAGGGTGCCAGGTTTGCCAGGGTTTTCATAAATAAAACTGCGAGCATACGTATACTGGGCAAACGACTCCGCTGCCGTGGGAGTCAAGCACCATGCATGGACTAAATGGGTCTGCGTTTCTCATCCGGGGCTTTCTCTCGGATTACACGGCGCAATTCGATGCGATTAATGGAAACTGTTCATACATGCCTCCCTTGATAGTGATTTATAATGCACACTGCCTTTGCGATCGGCGGTGGCCGATTGGCAATTGTTTCACCTGAGTCCGAAACATCAGCATATGGCGAGCAATTGCGCAAGCAGTCGCACTCATTTAGTGTTGTCCACAAGCTGGATGGGGCTTGGTTCTGCATGACCAAACCAATTTGTCGGGGTTCCAACATTTTCTGGAGTTGAAGCTCGTTTGCAATTATTGAACACCGAGTGACAATATTGTGAATGAGTTTCATGAGGTTCGTTTTCGTTCCTGTACATGTCTGCATATCTGAGTCTTTCATTCAGTAATGCGTTCATCCGAAGTTCATTGAACCGCCATATTCAGCCATTCCAATCATATCCAGTTCCTCATCAATGCGTCCTCAGCGAGAGCAGTCTTCCACCGCTATGGCGCCAGTTTCTAAATACCATCAAGACTCACACAGCAAGCGCGCGGTTAACACGCTTCAATTGCGAACTAGAAGCCGGAGCCTGGAGTAAACCCAAACCCCCACCGAACCAGTCTCCTCACCGACATTCGTCGGGTTTGAGACTACACAAACGGTTAAGATCATATCAGCTGCACTAAGGTAGGCAGTCTGTATTTGGTAGCGGGCGCACCGAGCCTTCTGTCCAGAACGGTGCGTTGGTGATACTGTTTGATAATGCAGGTGAGAAACGTTGGGATCGATCGAAGACGAACTCGTGGGGCGAAGACTGTAGGCATTATTGCAACAGAAGGCTCAATAGTTGAGATTTATGCACGCAAGGATAGAATAGTAGCAAGTTATAAACAGGATTCATCCTGTCCATGATCGCCGTCTCAATGCGTTCCCACGATTACTGGAGGATTGTAGAGCCGAAATCCGCACAGGGCTAGCCATTGTTGGATATGCAAGCGGGGTACTTGTTTTGGGGATTTCACATATGCACGATACGATTGGTTCAAACCAGCCAATGGTAAACGTAGAAATTAGATTTAGTAAGAAGTTGCAGTAAGGGGTCCGGTTCCGGAGCTCTGAGCTCCACCGAACTAGAGTTCCAAATACTTGTGGATAATCACTGTGGGACTCAATTGATCAAGACTACGGGAAACGAAGTTTGAAAACATCCTTCATTTCGTACGTTCGCGGGCGAGATCAGACGGTGGATACTCGATGATAACGGCCGTCCAGACGGGAGAAAAGACAACCCTTGGGTCGGAAAAGTCGAACCAGGAAGATTAAGGTTCAAGGCCGAAGGAATGGTGCGCATTGTCATATGACGATTAGTGGTAATGTCTCAGAAATGAGAGGCCAAGGTTAGATGAGATGAGATAATCTGATGAAGCTTAGATTAGATTAGGTGATATGATTCATTATATTGGACTTCATCCAAACAACTCATGCTCAATCAAGCATGTACAACGGAGGAGAAAAAGGTTCAACCACAACATAATTTCCAATCTGATCTAAGATTAGCTGACTGACTTGGAATTATTTGCCGGAATTTCGGTCGAAAATTGGGAATATTGCGTAATTGTGCCATAACATTGACCTTTTGTGTGCGCCGCGCATGCTTGCAGCATGGCCGGCCATATCAGCATCCCAGACTGGTGAGCGTAATCTTGAGCCCCCACAAGTCGCCCTCGAGATGCCTTCTTATCATCACTAACGTCATCGATGGAACGGCCTGGGGTAGGTATAGTCCAGGGAAACATTAACGTTGTCAGGAATCGAACCTGTGATCATAAACTGCCAATGAGCTACCTAACTTTTAATTGAAGCTAACAGATAATTAACGTTGATTACCATCATCCCGTGCATTATATGGTAGCTACTCACGAACTAAGGGATTCTCCTAGCCATCGATCCACCTAACGACTTTACTGTGACGATTTTGCAGACTTTTGATGGACTGCAAACCAGATAATCTCAAGTGTCCCACTGCAGTGGTATGCGCTGGATAAGATTACAGACGACTAAAAGATCCTCACTTTGCGTCGGCTGGATTGATTAAGCTTTAAGACTGAATAAATAATAATCGCTTTTCGCCAATCGAACACCAACCAAAACCCTTCGATCCTACTTAGCGGCTTGTGTCTTATTCAGTACATGTCACCACCGCAGTGGATAAAGTCAATTTGTAGTTCTATTGCGAAAGAACAAGTGTCCCTGCCCCGGAATTCAGCGGGGCCAAGACTGTAGTCTGTTATAGATGGTCTGGAGGGCTGGATGAATGAGCCGAGAAGTCTGACTGAACTCCTCCTGTCGAAATCTTTGGGGCGGGGCAGCGCTATTGCCGTACCCCGCGCGGGTCATCGAGGATGCAATTTGTGAACAGAATACTCATATGGAGCTTATGCTTGGCCGTTCTTGTTTGTTATTAGTACGAGGAAGAGCGGTCGCGGAGTATAGTATGCCCGAGACCGTGTGGGGTGATCCATGCCATAGATATCTTTGATCGATCAGATTTGATGGTTAGGATAACGTTGGTTTTGCGTTTACCGCGTTAATATTACATGCGCACAGCCATGCACCAGACAGAGAACATGTCGACGTCGCGTCCTGGCTTATGGGACTGTATATCCATGTAACTTCCAAGCGCGGTGATCATCCCGTACGTACCTTGCGGATATATATTACTGTACAAGACCGATATGTATCCTGTCGTCATATGATGACAGGCCGATGCGCTATAAAATGATCCGGTTGCTAGACATGCTGTTTCTAGAACTGACACTTAGTCTGACAGCTGCTGCGAGGTAATCTCGGGCTCGTACACTTCACCCACCTAGAAACCACTGTTGATCGATCATGTGTTTAAATTCAACCCAAGTGATTATTCATGATCGCGGGTTCCGAGCTCCGACGTTGTATAGTTTAAGTGAAGTTTGTTGGGATGGTCAGCCGATCGCCGGTCGGCCGTTTTCGCCAATATTCTCTTCGTATGTACATCAGACGAACCCCATACGGACTTGGGATTAAAATGGTGTTGACAAGATGTGGGGTGATACAATGCAGCCAATCGCCTTCCACCCTGCACAACATACTTTGTGTCTGACGATTAGCGATCGCGATGGTTTCATTGACATGTATTCGTTTGTATTTGGTTTGCAGAGTTTTCTGTTTCTCAGCCCCACTTCTCGTTCGAAATGAGTCCGCATGTAGAGATGGCCTACCGTACGAATTCGCACCTAGTTCAGATATATATCCCGATCATACCCGTAAGCATCTCTTGATGTTCTGTAGGACTTCTTTCGGGCCGTACAGACGACTGGCCAACTTTTGAGACAAACAATAATGATATTCGTGCAATTCTGCAGATGTCTGTTAGTACGTTGTGACATATGCGGGGCCAATCCAGCGGGGCTGGCATTGGCAGAGAGGCGTGGAACCGTGTGTTTCGGGCTGTTGTTCTAGCGAGGCCTTCGATATACTGACTTCGGATGGTTCTGTTGGCGACGATATGCAGGATTCACCGGAACTTGGGAAAGCCCATTGGTTTGCAAAGGAGGTATTGATATCGTGACGTTATAGCGCTGCCTAGCTTTGTTGCGTTCGATGTTCTGTCCCCTCTCACAATGAATGCTGTTATCGCCTGCTCGAAAGTGTGTCTATGCAGGTGTTACATGCAAGGACATTGGGCTAAGCTCGCCACTTTTCAAGCCTTGTCATAGTCTGTTCGTACACATGTAGGTAATTCCATCGGAATATTTGCCTAGTACCATAATACATTGTGCTTTCCTTTTTTGGATTTCGTTTTGCTGTTCCGGAACCAGGGCAGCGGGCTTGATCTACAACCCAATAGCGACTGCAGTTATAGGTTGCATGATCATGAACTCCCAAGAATTCCCTACAGTTTTCAACTAACTACCCCCGCACGGACGAACAGATACTGAAACTCCAGCCCTCCTTAATTGTTCCATCGCTGAAGCATTATGACGACGATTATGGCTACGGGTGCACAATGTTTGCCAAAGCTAAAGCAGTTGTTTGTTGGGCCTTCCGACGGACACGATGGGTATAAATCCCCCTCCTCTTGCCCACGTCCTTCACCTTCACCTTCCACACTGACATCTTCAAAGGCTCACAACCTCCGTGATATCATAACCTACCTCCTACTACCACTTCACCACCTCTAACTCCGTCTTTTATCTCATAATCCCACAATGGCCCCTCACGTAGCCCCACCTTCTCCAGCTCTTACCTCCACTTCCTCCTCATGCTCGGATGATGAAGAAGTCTACGATATCAACGTCCCAATTAAAGCTGGTCCCAAACCTGTGCGAAAACCCAGCACAGCTTATCCTAATTATCTTCCCACATGGGATCCCAACTTCTTTCCTCCTCTTCCGCCATTCAACTTCACCGATCCTGGGCTCCGGGCCGACCCCTTAAAACGCAGCCTGCTGCTTCCTGGGGTCATCACAACTCCCATCTCCCCAAAGATGGGAACCGAAGTTACAGGCCTCCAGCTTTCTTCGCTCTCTTCTCAGCAGCGGGACGAGCTTGCCCTCCTTGTATCGGAACGAAAAGTTGTCGTGTTCAGAGACCAAGACTTCGCCGACATTGGGCCCGCGCAGCAACAACAGTTCGCAAATCACTTTGGGAAGCCGAATTACCAGCCTGTCACTGGATCTATACCCGGTTTTCCCGGGTTTCATATCATTTATCGCGATGGAAATCGCAGAGAGATCGAGCGCTATTTTGAGCAGAAGAGCAGTGCAAGTATTTGGCACCATGATGTTAGCTATGAGCGACAGCCTCCGGGCTATGTCGTACTTTGCATGCTGCAGTGTCCCGAGGTGGGCGGGGACACAGTTGTTGCGAGCATGACCGAGGCTTACAAGTAATTCTCTCTCTTTCATTTCGTCTTACCGGGATGCTGATTCGAAAAAAAAAGACGGCTTTCGCCAGGCTTCAGGGCAATGCTTGACACCCTGGTGGCTACACATAGTTCAGAGCGCATTAGCACATTTGCCCGTTCCCACGGTGGGCTATGCAGAAAAGATCCGGTGACGAGTTACCACCCACTGGTGCGAGTACACCCGGTTACGGGGGAGAAGTCTCTGTTTGTGAACGATGAGTGGATCACTGGAATCCAAGGCTGGAAAAAGGATGAAACAGATTGGTTGATCAAGTATTTGATGGATCATATTTCGAAGGGCCATGATTACCAGATCCGATTGCAGTGGAGACCGAGGACGGTTGTGATTTTTGATAACCGATCTACATGTCGTAAGTACCCCAGTGCGAGCAAGGCAAGACAGAAGACTGATATAGGCAGACACGGCGACTGTGGACTATGATGGTGTCTACGAGAAGGAGAGACACATGTTCCGCCTTGCTGCAATGGCGGAGAAACCAATTCCTGTGCACCGTGAGGATTGAAATTCAGTTTTATTTATTATGGATGACGTTCACTACGCTATGCCGTAGAATGATACGACAGATATATGAAGTTCGTGTCATATATACGGCGGAAGAAGTGATATCGATCATGATACGGGGAGGCGTTTGGATGTATTCAATGGTTTGTTTTCCTTTCGGTTTGTCATTTCTTTCTGGCCTTGGTTTCTTACGCAATTTCACTGTATTCTTTTTTTTTTCTGAACCATGTACCTAGCTACATAATGCACTGAATTCAGTGACCTCGAGGAATTGCACTTTCTTGACATGGTATCTCATATCAATCCCACAATCTACCCCACTTGCTTGTATTATATTATCTGAATTCGTAGTTTCTACCCGACGGCCGACTCGCGCTGAGAGTTTCTATATTCGCTCCGCATTCTCAAGCTGGCATGAACGGACGACTTGACGCCGCTTTTAGGTGCATCCTGCCACGCTACACAAATCCTGGGCAGCCAGATAATTCGGTACTCGGGGCCGGCATTTATAACCTAAACATGCAATTTGCTAAGCCTTTATTCGAACCATACTTCTGAAGTTGACAATTTCCACATCAAGCAAGTCCTAGCTATAGCCATTCAGAAGTCGCTGGTATTTACTTTTCCTGCCCCGAATAGATATCAATCAATCCACTTGCCGCTTTTTATAAGCTCCGGTTTCAGTATGTTCGGAATGGAAAGTGCAGAATCTGATCGGGTGGGATGTTTCACACCTAGTCTAACTAGCAGAGATCTTACGGCTTACTGCATACGGATATCTCGACCGACCACTTAATCCCATCACTCATACCCTCAGTGATAGGCTGGATGTTCATCACGGTGTTTTTATGATGGAGGTTTTTTTGTGCATATATTCGATAACGATACCCCGCTACCCCTCCTTTTAGATATTAGGCACATATATGCACGGCGACGTCACTTCAAATTCTCATTGGCGGTTCCTACAAGTGCAAAAACAATCAGTTTAGGCAAGCCCTGCATCCAACGAACCAAACCATCGTCTCACTCTCAACTTTTTTGTGCATGGTCGTTTTCCATGCATGCAGATTTACTTTGCAATGCATTGTACAGATGTCGTTTGCGATTTGGGAAGATCTTATTCCCCCCTACCACCGCCTGTCTGCTACACCGTCATCGCGAGGGGTACGAATCGTACAAATTAAAGACCCACCTGCCTATGTACTCTATCAACCGCCAGCGCCAACAAACAGTCCGCACCATCCCCCTCATCTGGAGCTTTAGCCCACAGTGCACCTTGCGCCGCCCACCCTGCCCACCAACAAACCTCCAAAATACAAACAGAAAGCCGCCGGCACACGACAGACAAGACAATGAGCCTACTTACCGCCCCATCTGAGTCCACTCCACTCTCTCAACTCTTTTCGCTGCAAGACAAAGTTTGCCTCGTAACAGGTGGAAACCGGTACGTTCCGCGCCCTACATTATTGTCTCACTAGTTGTAATGTGCAAACAAAACAACGCGGGGGAAGAGTCTTATGCATCCGGAGAGGCTTCAGATATGCATGCTGATAACGGCAGCCTAGAGGTATCGGCTTTGCCATTTGCCAGGGCTATGCAGAGGCCGGCGCCAGAGGAATCGCCATCATCCACAGTTCAGAGAAGACGTCAGCCCTAGCGACGCAACGAGCCCTGGAGATACAGGCTGCATATCCCACCACCACGGCAAAAGCCTACAAGGCCGATGTGTCCAGCTCCGAGGAAATCGATGCTGTGACAAAACAGGTGTTTGAAGAGTTCGGCCGATTGGATATTGTTGTTGTCAACGCTGGTGTGTATACCGATACCCCGGCGCTGGACATGAAACCAGAGGAGGCACAGTACATCAATGGTGTGAACCATCTTGGAGCCCTGTATACCGCGCAGGCAGGTGCAAGGTGAGATTGGATATGAGAAGCATTTATCGCAGGCTGATCGAATCCTCCAGAATTATGAAAGAGAATGGGGGTGGGAAGATTATCTTCACGGCATCTATAAAGTGCGATATGCCTATGTCTGTGTTGCTTTATCTCGTAGCCTAGCATGCCTCGATCGCGAGTTCCCACGCCGCAAGGCTGAGCTCACGAAGAGCCACTGGGATCCGGGGACGAGACCACGTGCTAGCGTCGTTTCACAGCAGAAAAATTGCCGAATCCTCGCTGACGATCGTGTAGTGGTCACATGGTTTTGAGGCCGCAGCGAGAATCCATCGTACGTTTTGTCCCCTAGCTGCCCTACGGAAAATTCCATTAGCTTGCATGCCAATTGTAAGGAAGCAGGGTGTTGACATCATAATAGTATTGCGCTACCAAAGCTGCAGTAGTCCATCTCACACGGGCACTGGCAGTCGAGTTCGCTCAGTATAATATCCAGGTAAACTCAGTGAGTCCTGGGTGAATATAATCCTCTGATCCGCTTGTCTCTTCCCATCAACTCCTAACGTTCATCAGATACATCGATACGGAAATGTCAGTTTTTTGTCGTTTGGACTCTCTAGAATGACGGTTACGCTGATTAATATAGGAACGACATCATGATCCAGAAGTATCCGGATCAGGTTAAGAACTGGCTGGGAGACTGCCCAGCAGGAAGGTTTTGCAAAGTGTGGGAGTTAAAAGGCGTGTATGTTTTCCTAGCCAGTTTAGCGAGCTCGTACGTTACCGGTGGGGATTATTTAGTTGATGGTAAGTGCCTATGTTGTTTTGTGTGTATACATGAGTGTTCTGACTAGGTGAAGGGGGGCACACCTGCCACTAGTATAATTAAGCCTGGGACTTAGCGAGATAGGAGGATAAGTTTAAGGTTGACTCGCCTTTAATTTATGTAGCGGCAAGTTAATCATAAAGAATGACTCGAAAGATTCTTGTCGAGTGATATTCTATGCACCCCCTTCATCATGACTCGCCTCGATACCCGTCAATTCAATGGCCAATGCCCGTAATAACTTCAACCACCATCTGCGAAGCCTCGGAAAGTAGATCTTCCCCCCACTTTTACATGCAACAAGTCAACACAAGAAGCCACCCGATGCCGAACGGACGAACTCTCCCGCTCTCCCCGGGCTCCTTCCTCATTCTCCTCCTGCAGCTATCGTTGGTCTTCGCAACAACAGCTTTTCACTATCTAAACCCCCAAGTTGATAAATATTCCATCCCGGCAGGCGCCGGAATGGCTGCCATTGTTTGCATTGGGTTGATTGCAGATTCTCTGGAAGGGAGAAGCTGGGCACGAGAAAAGGCTTTTCCCTTTACTCAAGTACTCTCTTTACCGGCACCGATTTAAGCCAGACTCCGGTATCGGTAACTGAATATCAGTCAGTAGTCTATTCACTTATATATCTCCCGGATACTCATCCTATGTATGGATATCGTTTTCCACTGCAGTCCCAAATATGTGTCGTATTATTTAAGTTAACAGGTCAACCAGGTTGGTGTTCCGCGTGTGTCGGGCGATCTACCGTGGTTTGCAGGCAGCAAATTGAGTTCCGGGGTTAATAATATATCGATAAATACAGTAAATAACTGTTCTTATTTTCAAAGCCGTCGAAGACTCTCTATTAACCAGTCCAAAAAGTCCAAGTGAATCTACATGTGCGCATATAGTCACTAATTCATACCGCGTACCGGTGTAGGGATTCTATTCGTCCGAGTAGGAGATCTTAGCGGAAAGGTACGGAAGGTCCTGTAGAGAAGTGGAAGGTGGGTTGTCTAAGGAAGGACATTGGTGCGAAGGGTGGTTAGGTAGAGAAGCTCATGAGAAAAGCTTAGATAGAAGTAATTGTTAGAGCGAGAGGATAGAGGTACAAAGACCTCTGGAATCTCCGAGGGTAGAAGGGCAAGCTTCTTGACAAGGAGAACAAGCCTTAACAATATACGATTGGAAAGCCAAACATCTTTGTCTTGAATCTTTAGTGACTTTCACGTCCTGAGCGAATCTTCATAACTTCCATCGCAAGCAAGTCCTGAAAGCAGTAAGGATACTACTTGAGCTGGTAAAATCTGGAGTGACGCTCCCGGTGTTACATCTTCCATGGTGATCCTTATCTCCATAGATCCTGGTGATCGTCTGCACGAAGAGGTTGAAATCTTCCAAACAGGGTTCAGAATCCGCATGTAGGTCGCTGGCCCATTCAGAAGCGTCGGTCATCGCTGTCTGTCGCTGCTTCAGATCTGAGTGGGTACTCCAGCAGTCGAGGAGAGAAACCGCGTATTTGAGGTGATCGTGTCTGCCAAGTGAAAACAAGTGCTTGTGTGAGTCGAAATTGGAGCGTAACGCATCGATAAACTTGTCTAACCGGTGCTGTGTCTTTGAAGTTGGAATGCTTGAGCATGTAAAGTTGTTTAATCAGAGATCGGAGTCGCCTGCTGGAGTAGGCAGTACACAGAGAGAGAGTTCGAACACTCATAGTGGCTTGTATTTTTAAGTGAAATGTCATAAAGATAGAGCTGACGCTGCAGACGAGAAACCGAGGACTACCACATGCCAAGGACCCGTTTCAGGATGCCAGTGGTCCGTGCACAGTAAACCTGATTGTATTTACTTGCGCAGAGAGCAAAATAGTTACCCGCCCATTTCAATTATTCTCTTCGAATTTGTGCACCCTCAGGGCGAAATATAATTATTCTTGTGGGCTCTGTTGGCGTATCCGCCCTCGTGTAATACGTGGTGAGAGGCCGTGATTCGTGACAACAACGCCGATCAGATTAGATTATAGTGATCGGTGTTGGCCGCTCCCGCCGCAAAGCGAAAATGAAAGTCTAACATACTACAGTCAGACCTTGGTATAACGGACGCCAAAAATCCGGCCTTTTTTGTCCGGTACAACAAGGGTCCGTTATAAAAATCAATTACTCAGCACTTTAGTGCCCAGTCACGTGTAGTCACCAAATCAAGACTGAAAATAGCCCACCAGGGATCTGGCACTAAAGGATTTACGGTGATGCACATACCCAATTCGGGATACCTTGCCATCCAGTATAGCAAAAATTATTTGTATGGGAGCAGGGGTTAATATTTTCGACCCATCCCATCCGGCCTAAATCCGGTATAGCAGGTGGGTTTTTGATAGAGGAAGAACTTCTGCTTCCAGAGGGTATCTGCTACATCGCGTTCCGGTACAGCAAGGTCAGACTGTAGAGCGCTCGAGCATCCCGCGCCCATCTATCTTGCTTGTTTCTGTGTCTTCTCCGTTAACCGACGTCACTCACTCCCACACCGCTACCCAGAGTACCCTCAATAATTCTGTAGCCTGAACGTACGCCTATTCATGATATTCGACTAGAGGTGGTGTGAAAGAAACTTGCGCGCAAATACGAAGATGCTGTTAGCTAAGCTGTGTAAGCTTCATACATGCTGACCGGGAATGCTTTCCAATAGGGCTGAAGAGAAAAGTGGGGACACAATGACATATTCTGCTTACTGCTTACTGGAAAAAGCAGTCTCACAAGAGTTACGCTGAATGCGCCTATCATGCGCCATGCATGTCAGGAACGGCAGGTATCATCTGTCATTCATATGCATGCGGTATCGATACGAAGCAGTCATGTTTGCTCACAGCATCAGGTTTAACGGGCTTCACTTGCGCCTTGTTAATAAATAAAAATTACCCGGTAACAAGAAGTATGTATTTTCCTAGATTTCCAAGATGAAATAATGCAAAACCCAACCAAAAAATGCCCCATAATTCTATCCCGATTGATGCAATTTCATGAATCATAAAATAAAAACAAATCCAGACACCTCTATCTAATGCAGAAACCCCAGAAAAAAATGCAAAATCTCAAACGCTCCACACAATGCTAAAGAAAAAAGAAACCGATGCCCTTCCCATCCCAATCCTTCAAATTGTTTGCCCAAACCTACCCTGAACCCACAATCAACTACGAGCGCACTTAATAGTTGTTGTAGTCGTTATTGTAGTCGTTATTATAGCCATTGTTGACCGGCTTATAGTCATCCTTCGGCATGTAATCGCCCTTCGAAGGCATGTACTCATCCTTCGGCTTGTAGTTGTAGCTTTGATCGTAGCTACCATCATAGTTGCCATCGTTGTTCTGTCCATCGAATGGTGGGATGGCAACACCACTATCCTGACCAGCCGTTGCGAGAGCCAACTGCTTGAACTTCTCAAACGTATTCTCCGGGGTAGGGTTCAACGCAAAGACCATGCCCTTAGAGCAGTGAGTAGCCTGACGGCAGAAGAACCACTGAGGCATCTCATCGCGGACATAGAACTCCCTGGTGATTCCTTCCTTGTTGTCGGGATTTGGGACGAAATCGGTATCAAAATCTCCATTAGGCATGCATGGCGTCTGGAACTCGGACGATGTGAGGGTGTGGTTCTTCTCCATGAATTGGAAGATGATTTTATCACCCTTCTTTGCGACAAGCTGCGGCGGGTTGTAGGCAAGAATTCCAGGACCTCCAACGATAACTGTGTGAGTTTTTCCGTAGTTACGCTTGTAGTGCTTGTCGTGGTGCTTGTCGTGATAACTGTTCCCGTCGTAGTACTTGTTGTAGTATTCGGGCTTGTACTCGTTGTCATGCTCGTAGGAAGCAACGGCGTCACGTTTTCTATAGTCCTTACCGTGATGCTCGTCGTGATGCTTGTAATATTTGTCCTGGTATCCATCGTACTTGCCGGGCTTGTGGTGCTTGTAGTCGTCATGGTGCTTGTATCCGTCGTAGTGCTCGTTGTAGTACTTGTGCTTGTAATCGTAGCCGTGGTCTTCGGGACTTGCAATCGCATCACGCTTGTAGTAACTGTTGTCATTGTGGTGGTGCTTGCCGTAGTGGTAGTCGTGCTTGTAATCGTAGCCATAACCGTGGTCATTGGGACTGGCAACCGCATCACGCTTGTAGTAACTGTTGTCATTGTGGCGGTGCTTGCCGTAGTGGTACTCGTGCTTGTAATCGTAGCCATAACCGTGGTCATTGGGACTGGCAAACGCATCACGCTTGTAGTAACTGTTGTCGTTGTGGTGGTGCTTTTCGTAGTGGTACTCGTGCTTGTAATCGTAGCCATAGCCGTGGTCATTGGGACTGGCAATCGCATCACGCTTGTAGTAATTGTTGTCGTTGTGGCGGTGCTTGCCGTAATGGTCCTCGTGCTTGTAATCAGGCTTGTAGTTGTGCTTCCACTGATAGTCGTAGTCGCGCTTAGCCGGCTGCTCTGACCTGGCGATCACGGATTTGTCCCCATTGTCGGCGACCGGCGTAGCAAAGGCCACGCTCGCAAATAGAGCGATTGCCACAAGAGTTAACTGCATTATGGATCTAATTGTTAGTCAAGGTCCAGATATTAATATCGATATGAAGGTGAAGTTAGAGGTTTTCGTCTCGATTTGGAGGAGGTTTATAGGAAATAGATTAATATAGCAAGATATGCAAGGGGAATTGGAGCTGTGAAGATGAAGAATGAGATGGAGAAAAATAAAAGGATGAGGAGTGGCAGGATAGAGCACTTAAGTATCTTGTTACTTCTGACGACTCGGACGACAAATCTCCACTGTGACAGTTGTTAGCATCTGTTTGTTGAATAGTTATCTAGATCTATCTTCGTCTGAATCGTCATCTACTATATTGGTCTATCTACTATAGCTATATTCGTAGGCCATCATCCTTACGGTTAGCTATTAGAGTACGTATACTGTACCGGTGAGCGATGATTCAAATTCCAAATTGTTCCCAAATAAATCTGACCTTGATTAGTTTCTCTCGTATTTGTAAATTTGGTAATGAAGATCTGGAAGACTGCAACGATGTTCGTCAGCATGGAAGTCATGGCAACCCTACAGAACGTGGCGCCAAAATTAGGTGAATCCGCATCGCTACCGCCAATTGAGAATTGTAGCTAACTACAACTGCGCCACCGATTTCGGTATTGGCTGAAACAAATACCCCAGGCGAAATAAGGTTGCATGGGTCCTTGCTAAAGTTACGGAAGATCTAGAACTAGGTGAGACAACTCTATTTTCCTGCATGCATCATGTGTATATGCACTTATTCCCTATATGTATATGTATGCCATTAATACGCAGCCCACATAACAGTCAGTCAGTACATGAAGCACTGCACTTCAAAGCCACTTCAAAGCGGGGTAGTTTCGTAGAGCAACCATGTTCTGTGTGAGATGGCAGGACCCAGGTTTGTACATTACTCAACTTCATTGACAGATATATTGATGGCTAGAGTACAGCTACCATATCGGGGAATCCACTCCTGTGTGACCCGAACCCACTCAGCTGATAGACAGACCCGAAGAAGGCGCGACCTCACTCTCTCACTCTGGGAGGATTAGGGTTCAGAATCGTCACCATCATATCAGCAATAACAATTCGCCGGCACTAACGCTGTGATCACCTCCCAATGATAGCCACTTGCCATTGATACGCATGCCTCGGTAGAGGAGGGTAGTAATTGATAAACCGATGTCTGAATCTATAGGCTGGCAGTGCTAACTACCATGGAGCTCGAACCCAAGTACCGCCACATGTGGAGGTTGCCAGGCTGATCAAACCATCAAAATTCTAAAGTCAATTGTGGTTATAAAACACGCTGAGATAGCTAAGGGTCGCAAGAAGTGTTTTGCATAACTGGTAATCGATTTTGACTTGATGTCTGTCGACTCTAGTTGAGCCATTGGCCACTATGCAGCGGAGACACTAGCCGCACCCTAGAATGGCGAAATCGGGTGCTTTGACCTTCTCAGCAATAGTTCAATGACTTCAACCACATGAGCTCGATATAATCGATTGGGCTCCAGTACGTGCTTTCCCTGCAAGGAATTAATATTGATATGACCTCTTGACCCAGCAAATCGTGTGCAAGACTGAAGGCGGCAACCGGATGCCCGGGTTGGTGCCCCGGGACTCGGGGTATTAACCTGAGCATCTGAAGATGTACCCCGTAACTAGCTATAGAGTCCTTCTTTCGACAATCCGTTATCTATATTCTAAGTTCTTGGCCATGCAGGCTCCTACCTTTGTAATTTTCCTCTTGTGGTCTTCCACGGTTCGCACTAGATCTAGATTTACAGATAGTGCAGAAACAAAAAGATACAACACGCACACTCAAGCCACATACGTACAGCTACTGTAGGGTTGAACCCACATCGACCAGTCAAGTCTAACGACGTATTTGTGCCTCATGCAGTCATAATGATTGTACAATTCCGTTCACACGAACCCAGCTGAACTATCCAGGCTCGAATGAGCCGGCTCTGGAAAATGTTACAATTGTCTTATCGTACATATGCATGTGAAATACTGACAGGTCCAAACGAACAGATGGATGTTAATGTTGGGCTGAAAGTTGCAACTAACTTGCCGCGGTGAAATTTTCGGGTTTTACCGCATAAATCCACGGCATAACTAACGGTCTAGATCTCCGTCATCATGTGGGGTGCGCTAGTATGCAGCCCTATATGGTTCAGAACAATGTTTTTTCCTCCTACTGATATTCAGCCAAGCTACTAGAGTACTGTCAGCAGCGGCGCAGCTGAAATGCTGACCCCGCATAATATTTTCACAACCCCTCAATTTGATGACCGATAACAGCCACGAGCTGACGGGCGTTTGGTTTATCACGAAATTTAATAAGCGGCATGCATGAGCTGCTTGAATGTTGTTGGATGGTAAGTAGTTGCGATATTGGAACGATTGGATGATTGAAGAGTCAAGATGAATATGATGGACCGACACACTTCAGTCAGATTATATTCACTGCTGGTAGAATCGTTGAGAAGACCAAGTTCAAACAATACTGCGCCCTCTGCGCCATTTCATTATCATTCAAAAAACTAAATCATTTTCCATTTTCCATTTTCAAAGAAAACAACATTAAAACCCAAAAGCCCCATAAGAGAAGAGAAGGAGATCCCCCCTTGCCCAGCCGGTACTATCTCGTAAATCATAAAGGCGTAGACTAAAGGTACCTCTAACCATGCAATGCAGAAATTAAAAACAAAACATTAGAAAACCCATAACCCAACCATGCCATGCTAGAACCCATTATCCTCCCTAAATTCCCCTCCCTAATCCCGAATTTTACCCAGCGTCCTCCGGATCCATAACCGTCGACAAATCCCTTAGTCGTAGTTTTTGTAGTTGTCGTACTTGGGCTTCTTGTAGTAGTAGTCGTCGTGCTTGGGCTTGTATTCTTCCTTGTGGTAGCTGGGCTTGTACTGCTTGTATTCCTTCTTGTGTTCGTACTCGGGCTTCTTGTAGTGGTACTTCTTCTTCTTCTCGTATTCGTACGGGTAGTAGTAGTCGGCTTCGGCCTCGGCCTCAGGTGCTGCCTCGCGCTTCTCGATGGGCTCGGCCTCGGCCTCGGCATCGCGCTTGTAGCTCTTGTAGTAGTCTTCCTTGTGGTGGTACTTGGGCTTCTTGTAGTGGTACTTCTTCTTCTTCTCGTATTCGTACGGGTAGTAGTAGTCGGCTTCGGCCTCGGCCTCAGGTGCTGCCTCGCGCTTCTCGATGGGCTCGGCCTCGGCCTCGGCATCGCGCTTGTAGCTCTTGTAGTAGTCTTCCTTGTGGTGGTACTTGGGCTTCTTGTAGTGGTACTTCTTCTTCTCGTAGTAGTCGGGCTTGTAGTATTCGTAGTCGGCTTCGGCCTCAGGTTCGGCAACTGCAGCTGGCTCGGGAGCGGGCGCGGGCGCGGCGTCACGCTTCTCGTTGGCGACGGCTACCGGAGTTGCAATGGCCACACCAAAGAGGAGGGCGGTGGCTGCAATGGAGAACCGCATTGTGGTGGTTGCTTGAGGTTGTGCTTGAGGTTTGGTATTGAAATTAAAGAAGATGTGGAAGGGAAGCTGTGGATAGGAATCGGAGCTGTGACGACGTGGGCTGGGTTGAGGAGGAAAAAAAATGGACGAGGAGGGGGAGAGAGGGACGGTATTTATCCTCTCAGAAGTCCTCTTGGGTTTCTCTATAGCTAGACCTTCATATCACCAGCTGCACTTACTGTCATACCCGATACGATACCTACACCGCATTCAATCGATAAGTTCCAAATTGGAAAGACCTGAAAAAAGAAATATCTGACCAGGGTCCGGATTGGAATCTAGAGTAATGTGGAGCTGGAGATGTTCTGGCACAGTCGTGGCAGCGATATGTACTGTCTCTAAAGTTAGACCACGCTCCGGCCAACGATTTGAAATGTGGCTCACTAGGATCTGAAGAAAAGCAAATATGGTGGTGGTGGATCACTTACGCCACATGGCGTGCCATTGGCTCTCTTGTTCTGAGACATGACAGCCGCATGCAACACTCCCATTGACCGCTTATTTTAAGCGTGCATATTTTCAGAATGCTGTCATCATCATATGACTTTGCTTGGGAACTAATTGTAATATTCTACGTACTTCGCACCTTCCATGGCATACCAGCAGCAAAAAAAATACTATGGGACTTCCTCGCTTTTCGGCTTTGCTATCATGTCAGCTCTTTAGATCAGATCATCGTGTTTCAAGAATTTTGAGGACTGCTGTGGCTATAGTTTGCACCACTTCAACCTGATATCTAACTATGCAGCAAAAATTATTTTTTGTGGGGTACTAAGTTCAAGTAAGCTGTACCAACAGTGATGCATGGTGGTACCCTCCGCCTGCTATTGACGCACTTCAGCCCAAAAAGATACGGGCACATAAGGTCAATGCATGTACCACAGACAAGTACGGCTGAAGAGTACGACGTTACCTAGCATGGGTCGTCACTCGCTTTGTTTTTCGCGGATTGGGCCCATGCATCCCATCGGCCCAGTAAGAAAAGTGTCCCAGATTCAGCCCGTTTGTGGTCTGGTCGTCTGTCCAATCGATAGCACTGGCAGCGGCTGAGGCGACCTGCATGACATCTATTCGACAGTACCTCCCAAATCAGTCAATCGGTGAAAATAACAAGCCAAGTGGATTAGATCATAGTGGATAATGGTATCCTATACATAGCGGCGAACAGTATGGGCACGATGTAAATGTACTTTGATATTTGTTGAAAAAACATTTCAAGATTTCTATTAGGCTTGCTGACACCGAACACACGTGTAATTCTGCAAACCGCTTACAGAGAAAAGCCATGTAGGTCGTTGGATTGTAACTATTCTATTGAGGTTTGCATGCCCCATGTGCCTGGGTATGCGACGTGATGGAGCCTTGCCAGCCAGGCAGCAAGGTACCAACAAGACCCTCCTGCCCGACAATAATAGCAGATGCCAACAAACCATCTACGCAACTGCAATGTGACGTGGGGAAAATTTGTGCGTAGATGTACTGTGCGAGATAGAATCTCATAATCCAGATTTTAGTTCCATGAGCTTCGGCATTCAAGATAGTCCATTCGGCAGTCAGCACACCTGAGCTAGCTAGATAACATGTCTTTCAGCCGGAGAGGACATTCATCCACCACCTGAGTATCAGAAGTTAACAGTCAGGTCGAGGCTGAAGGTTTCTCGACTAAAACATTGATTCAAACTGGGCAATACCACAGTCCTGGATCCTAAGTAGTCCTGCAAGCCTCCCCTCAATGGCATGAACCTTGGCGATAAGATGCACTTCGGGACGGATCACGATCATTAATGTAACACTATCGATACAGCTCACTCGAAAGATCCAACGAATTGTATGGTGGTATTTTGCCTCGAGATCCAACCTCTTTGGTTCTTTTTTCTTTCAGGTGTGCGGCATAACCATCGTCCGATCACCCAAGCACTGGTAGGCAAGCCTGAGAGAATTCAGGTACCAGGGCGAAGCGAAGAGTTGGGCTTCGTGCAGGTGAAGTATATCAACCCTGAAGTTCAAATTCTGCGCGGTCGTTCTCAAAGTTATTCGCTTTATGGCTACACTGCATCATGCACCTCTGACTCCACCAATCACATATTGCATGATGCATCGTTAGTTAAGCCCAAAATGGTGGAACAGAACACACTCAGCCCTACATATCCCTGCTCATTGATGAGGGGTCGACCACTACAGTGAGCGTAAAATACGAGAGCGGGACGGCATCAAAGGGTTTTGCACAGCCCCATCCTACAGGGCAGAACGGTTTGAACGTTGTCCATTCCAGAGTTCTTGCAGCATATGCCTTGATCACTCATCCTGTCTTCCAAAGCTGCGGTATTTGTACCATTGGCGGAGATAGCCGGCAAAGGATAGCCGGCAAAGGTGAAGCCAGATGAAAGAAAGGTAGAGTACTAGTACGTATAGCCGGCAAAGGTATAGCCGGCAAAGATGAAGCCAGATGAAAGAAAGGTAGAGTACTAGTACGTACATAGAATCTCACCATGGCCAGATCAGTGGTAAAAAAACGAGGATAGGAGAAACCCGCACCGCGTGGGTTCAAATAAAACCCCGGGTTTTCTTCATACGCTCTTTTATTTCGCTTATTTACTACACCTGATCGTCGAACAGCGCAAATCGTACCCCGGAATGTCTCGCCTGCGGAGACGGACGCGCCGGTGGCCACTCACAGACGTCACAACCCATGGCCACAAGGTTCCAAAAGAATGTGCACGTGTTGCCAAATATGGAAGCAATCGAGGACAACGAGCAAAAAAACCTGTGATGAGAAACAATTGATGGACCCTGATTTGACAACGCAATCTCGTCCTACGGATTTAGAGCAGAGAGTCCACTTGTCACCAGAAAAAGCTTGCATGTAGCCTGGTCTGAATTCCAACAGTTCCAATGCTTTCTCTTGAGTTTTCAAGACCTTGAATCACGAACACGGACGGTGAATTTCACATGAAGTAAATACGAGAAGAGGTTTGAACTTGCTTCTTACGGAAGACACCGCGGAGAAAGAGGATCGTGTGATGCGGCTTGATCTGTACTGACCTCTCGAAAACAGTTCTTTTCCACTGTTCGTCGCGGCAAGCGAGCTCGAGGTTTCTCTGCTATTTCGGGATCTCTTGATTCGTATCGAATCTTGCCACTTCTTCCAATTCTAGATCAGCTCCACTCATATTGGTTCCACTACCATACCGGCCTTTTGCCAGACCGGCTCCCTTCGTACCTTTGCTTTCTCCCTCGGAGCTGCTCTTCATACACTACAGCACCTGGGAGACATCTACAGACTCCCATCAGAGTCATTTGATATCACCGTGAGGTTCTACATTCGGGCTCTCCTTCGAAACTCTGTTTACAGGTCGAGCACAGCCAAACCGCTTGAAAGTGAACTTTTATGGTAAGACCGAGCAGGCGTATCAACCAATTCTCAGCGTACAGTGTACTTACTGACATTTGTACCACCACTCAGTCTTCTATCACAGCCGTACCCCAAAACGGCCACCCAAAACTGGTCAAAGATTGATGCCCGAGAAGATTTACAGCGCTGGGTGCATCTGTTGGGAATGTTCGAACTGAATATTGAAAATGACCTGTGATCATTCACTTTGTCGCGGTTCCACGCGAAGAACCGCCTCCGCCGCCGCCGAAAACAGGCAGAACGAAGTGGGGGGAGAGGA
>MU122118.1:742240-758408 GCA_014904905.1 Wilcoxina mikolae CBS 423.85
CGACGGGGGGGTGGGGAGGGAGTGATACAGTCCTCGCAGATACGGACGGTGGTGCCTTCGGTGTCGTTGTCGGAGTCGTCGGGGGCAGGGATAAAGCTTGTGCGTCTGCTTGGTGAGGAGGTGCTGGGATCTATTACTGGGAGTGGCGGGGGACGGACGATGTAGGCGGAGGGGATTGTGATGCGGTGGGGGGAACAGGTGGCGCAGACAACGCGGCCACATTTACTGTGTTGTGTTTGTGTAAGTATAGGGGGCGGGGGAAGGGGGGGAAGGGAAGACACACCGGCAGTGGTGCCGCCGGTTGAAGAAGGTAAATGCGCTGGTGCAGATGGGACAGTGTTTTGCGGCGGCGTCGGGCTGCCATTCGGGGACTGCTATGTCTGCGGTTGCCTCGCGCCTGCTGCTGCTGCTGCTGCTGCCAAGATTGGCCTGTCGAGGCGGTGGCGTAAGCGGGTGTGAGTGCTCGCTCGGGTAGCGGAGGGGGTTTGAGACGCGGCGGTGAGGAAGCGGTGGAAGCGGCGAGTGCGGGAGTGTGGACTGCGTTCGGGGCGAGTCCATAGCTAGCTCGTGCAGCTATGGTAGGGCGCCTGGGTACCAGCTGTGGGCGCGGGGCGAGGCAGGTATGCGGTGGGCGAAGCACTAAGTATGTAAGACGGAGGCACTGGTATTGTGAGTAGCCGGCTCCGCGTCGTTGTGTGGTGCGGCCGCGCGGGGAGGGGGACGTTGGAAGTGGAGTGTCGGGGGGTTAGGCTCCCCGTGCCTGGTGGTACGGAGATGCAGTAGGGTACCATTGACAATCTTGGAAATCAGAAACGATGATAGTGCTCTGTGTGGAAAGTCAACGAGAGAAATAATAGAAGGAGAGTGCATACACCGTTTTATTATAAAGAAAACATTTGTCTTTTTGTTTTGCTGGATTTGGTCGGACTCGAGAACTATCGAAGCTACATACAGAACTGCATGCGACACGTGATCCATTGCAACCCTAGCCCTGATATATCTTGAGAACTTTGGAACTGATAATCTTAGGAACTCGAGAAGGAAGTCCCATTCTCGGGCTCTGGGACCTAGAAATTGTCCTTCGGCTCTGTTCAACCAAACATTTCCGATGTAATTGAGAGCTGTTGATGAGGCCAATCCATGCGAGTGATTTCATGAACCCGAACTGCTCATAACTCATATTATTACTCGCACAATTACAGGAACAGAGGTCATTTCACCCTTCACAGCATTACGTATGTATACTGAGTTCATCCTTTGAAGCATCTTCTTCCAACGGCACACTCCCCCACTGATTCAACCCCTGTATTCCTGATATCTCTCAAGTGCTCTACATATTCTAGCTGCTGTTGGGAGGCGTTAACTTGTACTAGTTACTAGTTCCCTTTACTCGGGAGACTCCCGACATTTCTCCTTCCATATACAAGTACCATCGATGCATCCAATTTACTAGCAAATTGTTATAAGATGACCCACCGGATGTTGGCGGAAGAGACGAGGAGATGGTAAAAATTTTTCACAATGTCGGTTTGATGAAGGGTTTTGATGGGCTTGTAATCTTGAGGGTGGGTTTCGGTGTCCTAACCGGTGGGATTTGGATGATGTAAGAAGAGAATGGCAAATGGGTGGATTAGAATCGTGCGAGTCATGCGAGCGCACTCGTGTTTTGAGGAGGAGTTGATTTCAAGACCAGCACCTGCCACGACCAAGTTCTCTACATCAGAGACCGCAAAACAAAAGCCACGGAGTATGGTACACCAGCGTTCGAGACTAACCTTTGGATGAAACCTTTCCCTCAACATCCGCCGTGGTTCCATACATCATTCTCCTTCCTTGGGTATTCCTGGTTTGCTTAGACTTAGATCCAGAGGCCTAGGAAATATTACACCATATTTTAAAATCCCTTATACGTTGATATGTCAATCTGCTCTTTAAATGACACCCAGAGGTAGGGTATCTAGGGGAGATAGAGTTATTTCCTGTCGATACTCGGCACAGAATACCCGTCAAAATGGCTTATGGGGGTGTTGCAATATCTCAACAAAGACGTTGTGCTAACAAGGCTGTACACAGAATCTTGGAGGAGGCGTATATAAGTGATTCTATAGGAGTTATCAACCGCGCGCTCTCGTACGTACTCCAAAACGAAGGAAGATGGGCTATATGGTCCAAGACTTTCTATATAGCGCGAATGGGATTGGAAACAGATGTACCTAGGCCTCTATTGTGGAGTAACTACCCCTTCTGCTGTCTGACATTCATATCCTCACATCCCCACTTCCAAAACCCCAATCTGCAAAAACACCCCTCCCAACTCCCCAGTGATAAAAAAAAAAAAAAACTTACACCGCGCGGGAATCGAACCCACGGCATTACCTGATCCTAATCTCTGAAAGATGGGAAGGTAATATGTTACCCCTACACCAGCGGTGTTATTGTTGCATTACCGTTGAATTTTTGTCTAATAACCAGCAAATCCACATACTGCGACTCGTCCAGTTTCAAATGTAAAGCGCACGAGGAAGGCGCGTGGGAAGTTCCATATCATACGGACAGGAATCCTGGTGAAAATCTTTGGGGAGTAAATAGTTATTTGGTGGATCAAAACGTGTACATAATATACCCTCCACTGCTTTCAAAGACACTGTTCCAGATCGATATTCCCCCTCGGGAGTCTCGCTAATCGAGGTACAGGAACCACATCTTTTATGAGACCAGGGTTGTATCACAACGGGTTCAGACGACACGATGGGTGCAGCAAGGGGTGTGGGGATTCATTCATTCGGGGGTTCATAAGTTGAGCGATGCGGCCAGGAATTTTTTTGCAAAAGTAAAAGACAGCGGATGTCTTCGCGCAAACGTCGAAAATCACCACCGGTGGTACTACTGTTGCTCCTCTGGTTTGTCGCTGCGATATCGGCACAAGCAAACCCCCAGGCCACCCCGCCATGTCGCGATATCTACGACGCCTGCATGTCGGCGTTCCGTGATTGTCTGCAGTCTGTGGCTCCGCTGGCGGCGCCGTGCGAAGAGTACCGCGGGAACGTGTGTGAAGGTGTGATTCGGGTGCAGTGTGAGGAGGGGGCGGGAGGTGGGGACTACTCAGTCGGCGGCGGGGAGACGACGAGTATGTACACAGACATAACTGGTGGAAGTGTAAGTTGTCCCGCATGTGTGTGGATACTGCGAACTGTGGTTAAACCGAATTCCAGCCGACCAGGGCAAGATCGACAGCACCAGCAACTTCGAGCACGATGATGTCCAGCAACACGACTCCTGCGTCGCCCCCGACTAGCACCGTGTATCTTGTTTTCCCTGTTCCGGATTCCTCCACCACTCCGGCTGGTTCTCCGAATCCGAGCCCAAGAGAATCTATTGTTGCTAATAGCACGACAACGGCGGCGGCGAAGGGACTGCGGTTGGGATTGCAGAATAGTGCGGGTGTGAGGGTCGACATTGGGGGGTTGTTTGGATGGGTGGTGGTGTGCATGATTGCTGGAGTTGCAGCTGGGTTGTAGTTCAAAGAAGGGTCTGTATATACGGTAGCGTGTACTGTAGATGTATTGTATATTGGAGGAGGAGGAGGAGGAGGTGCGTTGGTGTACTTATATGAAGCTGGTAGTTGGTTCCGTTAGCGGTGGTTTGTGCGATGTTGATGCCACTGGTGATACCACGATATTCAGTCCTTGCGACAGTAGGCCTCAATCGTATAGCGATGAAGAAGTCGCAGGTCCAGGCTCTCGGTCGATCCCAACGTCTCTTCAGGCTAAAGATGGGTTTGGAGTAGAGTGCATGCACGGAATGCTGAGGATCGGCATTGCGAAGATCGCCAGCGGGGGGGTTTGTGGGACTCTGCTTCTGTGGGACTCTGCTTCTGTCGAACTTCTGTTTTTAGGCTGCTGCACCAATTTGGATCTCCAAACCGTTGAGTCGCTCGTTATATTTGTGGAGTGTCGCGCGCGAGGTATTTAAGAACTCCAGGCACGAATGGCGATGATGGAAATGACGCGCATCATGTAGTGATGAGTGTTCACTGCTGTGGTACTCGACTTAATTAGTGTCGTGCGACTGACGTGCGGATGCCTGGGGTAATTGTCATGATGCATGTCCATGTCAGTGGTGTTGACACCAACACGCGCGAAATGGAAGGCTGAAACAGAAGAGAAGAGCGTCTTCTCCAACTGCATTTATGGCTGTGGAAGCACCCGACCGTCATCACCACTGCTATGCCTTCCCTCCCTCCTCTTTTCCCTTCGCTTCGTCAGTAGTTCTCCATAATCCATAATCCATAATCGCATCTAATCGCCCCCCACCTGGGCTCCTTTTTTTCTGCTCTCACACTCGCTTTCTGTCGGTTTCCCGCCTTCTCTTCTTTGCGTTCAGCCAAAAGTGCATTATGGCGAGTTAAGGTTGCTGCATCGCACTCAAATAGCATTTGCACTGCCATCGCCCAATCACAGCCAGTCACTTCGCTTGGCACTCGCTGTGCATCACTGCTGCTGCTGCTCTTCGCGTCGCACCGGTGCACCTCCACCATCGCCGACCTGTCGAGAGAGAGGAACTCGCTCACAAAGGTATGTGCGCGCGCGACTTGCTTACGTCCTCGGTCACCTATCATTGCGTGTGTCGTTCCCATACTGAGGGAGTTGGGGTTTCATCATTGTTCTGGACTATTTTTAGCGAGAGAACGAACCAGAGGAGTCGCGACGCTGGAAGCCTCGAAGAACACCGAACACTTGACTGACACTTGTGCAGCCCAGCAGCAGCTGCTATTCACCCACTCCCACCCAACATCACCCACCGTCCTCCCCCCTTGCGCATCTGCTGTACGACATAGCAGACGACAGCGCCGTACCGTACCCGTACCGCTCTGCTGGCGACTGTAGAATTGATAGAACATTCCGTGGCACTGGACCCAAGCCATCGTGGATCGTTTGACTCTTTCTCGAGCGAGCTCTCCCTCGCTCTGGTCCTCGCTCTCCCTCTCCCTCTCCCCCTCTCCCTCTCCCTCTCGCTCTCTTCTCCCACGCCGCTGTCTTTCCCTCCTCGCATACGATCGACAAGCACCTGAGCTCCCTGAACTCCTGGGCCTATGATCTCATTACCAACCCAAACGAAAACATTCTCTCGTCTCCACTCCTCCTCCTCTAAGCTCACATCCTCTCCGCCATTCTCTTCGAATGCCCCATCTCGCAAACAGCCATCATTGTCATCCTCCTCCTCCTCCTCCTCCTCCTCGACATCCTCAATATCCACATACCGCAAACGACGGCTAAGACACTTTCGGGCACCGTTACTGTCTACGCCAATGCTGCTCTTGCTCGCACTGAGCTTATTTGTGTGTCAAGCCACGGCTGCCCTGGTCTCGACATTCGACAATTGTCTGCCACAACCTGCTCGAGACTCTCCCACACGCCTACAATTTCATCCTATTCTTGTGGCTGCCGAGTTCGACTCGAAATCTAAGGAATTGTCGATAACGGTATGGGGAGCAGTCACCGGCAAGTCGAATACGAATCCGTCGGGGCGAAGAAAGGCAAGGCGGGGTCTAGGAGGGGTTGATGAATTGTGGGTTCGAGATTGGGATAAGGGTAACGGGAAGGAGGGGGATGAGGGGGAGGGGCTCGGATATGTGGATTACTGGTCGGAACGAAGTGTCGATTCGCTGGGGAAGCGTCAGGTCAATGTGGTTCCCCAAGCCAACACCTCACAGGCTTCTCCGATATATTTCGGCAAAAAGTACAATTCCGCTTACCGTTTTCCCGACCCCAGCATTAACTACACTTACAACGGATCCATTGTGGACCGAGACCCATCCTGGCAATACGCAACTAAGTTCTCGGCAAGCATTGTCCTCGCCAGCTTCGTGGTCTTCAGAAACGACACATTCTTCTGTGAGAATCCCACCAACTCCCTCGGTGCCAGATGTCCATTTGGGAACCGCATCTCGCTCGACAACGCAACATCACCAGATCTTGCCGTTCAGATGGATAGACACCTAGGGCCAGAGGAATTCCGGAATGACGTCGCGTATCTGACGAACGAACTTCCGTCGTTCACCTGGAAGAGACAGCTAGCTTCAAGCTATCAGTTTGCATCCTTAGGTGTCACCTTTAAGATAACATCTGGAGATCAAGAGGCAACGAATGTCGGATGTATTCACATTGAGGTTACGCCTGTGATTCAAAAAGGCTACAATACCGCCCTGACTTGGCTTTCTGCTGGAATCTTGATATTTGTCGGCATAGCTACTATCCTGGCTTCCGCCCTCAATCCCTGGAATGGAACGACCGATGTGTTCAAGTTCAGCAGCAATTTTGGGATGGATGAAGACATGTTGCGTCTGGTTACACCGGGATTCGCGGACTGTCTCCAGTGGTTGCAATTTATGGTTCTAACCGGGAGTCTGTCTTTGAGTTATCCGGGCTTCTATCAACCGATAATATCCAATGGTGCCTGGAGTGTCTTGCTATTGAATACCTCCCTCTATTCTCAGGCCCCGATCAAGGCAAATGTGTGGAGAGCTGATGGAGTCTATGCATTTCAGGCATGGGCATACGGGTACGAACGTCTTGCTCAGGCGGTTGGATTGATGACGCCGGACGACATTTTGGTTTCCGTATTGGCATATTTCGCGGTTCTGATGCTAGGTGCGGTGGTGATTTTCCAGTTATGGTTCTGGGGCAGGTGGGCCTTCTGGAAACTTACCGGGGTTGAAGAGGGGGATCTGACGAGTAGGAATTGGCCATTCACTGCGGGTGGGTCAATAATTACTGAGGTCGAGGCGGGAGAGGAGTTGCTAACACAATATCACTGATACCTAGGGCTTGTGAGTCGGTTTGCGTTCACATACTTCTTGCTACCAGTTGTCACCGTTTGCACGTTTCAGTTTACCATTGCAGATCATTCGGCTACAGCCCTAACAGCAATTGCTTGCATAGTACTAATCACGATACTTGCATTTTGTGGCTTATTATGCTACCTGATTTGGACCCATAATCCTGCGTCAGAGTTATTCGACGACCTACCGACTCTGCTTATCCATGGAACGCTTTACAATACTCACCGTGAAAAACACCTTCGATACTTTGTTGTTCCAATATCTATGAACATCCTGCGTGGAATAACATTTGGAGCTCTACAACCTTCTGGAATTGCACAGATTACTATCCTTGCAGCCTGCGAAATTGTGACGATATTAGCCGTGTACGGAATCAAGCCATATGCACGAGCTACATCCATGAATCTATGGCACTTTATCTTCTCGGTGGTCCGGTTACTAACCATTTTGCTCATGATGGCTTTTGTTCCGTCGATCAATGCCACGGATGCCGTTAAGGGCTGGACTGGTTGGGTCATACTTGGAATCCACGCGGTTGTGTTGCTGTTTGGTTTTGTGCTCAAGGCACTACAAACGTTGCTTGAGCTGATTGTCAGAGGATACAGCACCGATGAAGAGGCTGCGAGAGGTGGTTTTGCAAAGGTTCGTCGGGTTCGTCGCGATATCAGTCGTACTGGCTGTTGCCATCATCTGTGTGTGGTGTTATTCAGAAAACCCAAACCACCCCCATCCCCACTCCCTCCTTTGAATATGCAGATGATGAACTTGGGCTCCAGGCTGGATCTGGAAAAATGATGATGATGTTTGATGATGATGATTATTGACCTATGTTGATTGATTGCCAATTATTGAGGGCTATTATTAACGGCGGATAATGAGTGGAAGTGAATATGATTTTGGGATGGATGAGGCTTTGATATTGGGATAGGACCCATTTTTTGTCTACGATTACAGGTAGAATTGCTTTATTGACATGTATTATTACAGAAAGAGGCGGGCAGCATTATTGAGGCAATTCATCATCATTCATCATCATCACTTCAAAGATCCAAAGTCCTGCGTGGTCTCGTTCGCTCTGATTCCCCCCATACTTAACCAGCCGCCCGTGTTCTTGCCAAGTCGTGTACTAATTATCATGTCTCTAGGTCTTCGGTGTCCGTCAGCTATCCCGTAGAAAACGCCATTCGCAGCAAACTCATGGCTCTTCTCCGACGCCCATCGCCGCTGAACGTAAACATACGTTTACTACTGTGTCAACCCGTCATCCTCATAGCCGCACTAATTCATCTGCTGCGGTACTATTAGGCTCCCCTGCTACCGAGCATACCGGAATCATCGTCCAACCAGCCGACAGGTCGCCGTCTGGCCATGGTCACTCGAACTCGGGATCGACGGCTGCGGGCGGGTTCACGCCTCCGACGCCGGCAAGACCGGGCGGGTATGGATATATTCCGCCCGTGGACGCTGCGGTAGGACCTTTCTACCGGCCACCGAGAACTCGACGCGTCGAGGGCGATCAGTATTCTCCGGCCCGACAATCCCGCGGAAGTTGGACGAGTGATCTGTGGGGGAAACCGAACCGCTCCTCGCAGGGTAGCCTACCGCCTCATGTACCGATCCCGCAAGACGGCGATCCCCAAATTGACCCCGAATGGGATGCTGGACGAGGAACCCCCACTTCCGCACCCGCCGGCGCAGGCCACAGATACACGGATTCCGCGGTTACGGTTGGCAGCGGCCGCGGAAACACGGACTATGCGGTGCGCGAGGTGGACTTCTACTACGGCGTGCGGGGACCGGCATTATCCGCGCAACCACAGCGGCGATTGGGAACGGGACCTGCGGATCCCACAGGTCCCGTCATCACCGCAAAGAGCTGGATCAAGCAGAAGTTGGGGCTGGCTCGCGGCGAGAAAGAGAAAGGCTTCAGCGTAGTGCGGAGTTCCCGGAATCCCGACGCAATCCTAGATGCACAACGCGATGTTGCCGAAGAGCAAGCAGGAGGTGCAGGCGGTGAAGAAGCCGAAATCGGTATGGCAATGACAAGTCCCAACGAACACCAACCCATCCCGCAATCCCCCGCCACAGAATCCGAATACTCGGACCACGAAGAAAACGAGCGCGAGCTCAACTCACGAATGCTTGAGAAGCGCCCTGCGGCCAGCGGCAGCGGTAGCGGAAGTGATCCACACATTGAGCTAAAACCGCAGCTGCCAAGAAAGAGCTCGAAACGTCGCAGCCGCGATCTGCAACATCACCAGCTCTACGACCCACCAATACCCCGCATAGGATCAACAGGACGACTCCCGTTCGAGGGAGAAACAGACGAGAAACGCGACGAGCACTCGCTTAGTTTTAGCACCACTAGCAGTGCCCTCGAACCCCCGCATCTGATCGCTGACGACGGAAGACCTGGCAGCGGCGAGAGCGTCGGCGCGGTAAACTATGGCCGCGTTGGCGCCGTGGTACGGGATGAACGCGGCGAGATCATAGGGAGCAGAGCGGAATTGGTGAGAGGGGAATCCGGCAGCTCAAAGAAGACTACTAGTAGTACTACTACACGGCCGTAGTTTTTTTTCTTTCTTTCCTATACATACATAATATTCTTAGGGGTTTCTGTTTATTTGTTTGGTTTTTTTCGACAAAATGGCGCGGTAAGGTGTGTGATTTTTTGTAATGTTAGCGTGCTTTGTGTTGTGTGTAGGGACGGGATTGGGGGAAGGTGTTTTTTTTTTTGGCTAATTACTCTATGCCTTTTTATATTACAAACTTCTTTTAGTTCAAACGGGGGCGGGAGGGCGGGGGGGAAGGGGGCGCTTTAATGATGGTGTGGAGTTTTTTTTTTTACTTATACTGATGTGTGGAGTGCATACACGGATTTGATGGATGGATGGATGGATGGATGGGCATGGAGGGATAGGATGTATATACCCATTTTTGACGATGATTGTATATGGGATGGCATGTTACCTACCGACCTACCTACCCCCCGAAGCCCAGCCGGATAGATACCTTGCGAGATGAGGCGAAAATGTGTTTGTCACGGGATGTGGCAGAGAGTTGGAATGAGTAGATGGGGTATGAGGCCGTAGTAATGAAAAAAAAAAAAACGTAACTTATTCATGATCCAGGAGGTGGGGTGAGAGGATGAGGATGAGGAAGAAGAAGAAGGAGAAGGTGTATGCATTAAAGTCCAGAACCGTACTTTCTGCTTACCATTGTGCCGTCCAACATTGGAGTGTGTGGTTCTCCCGGCCTGCAGGTTTGGTTATCTGCGTTGGAATAGTGCTAACACTGGGAGAGAAACATGGCTGATAATCCGTTTTGTCGCCGAGTGCGGAGGGGGGATATTCTAAGACGAAAAAATGTCTATGGTTGTATAGGTGGAAATCGAGTCATTAACCGTGATGCTTGCCGTCAAGTATGGGTATGGGTAGCAATGAAGAAGAGGAAGAGAGAGATTGTGAGAAGAACTGGAAATAGACGAAACACCGGTAGGAATCATAGCACATCTTCATTTCTCTTAAGCTAAAAAAAAAAAAACTCCCACTGTTTCAGAGTAAAGTTGAGTAGCCATCATCCATCCCGCCACAGAGATATTTCGTTGCAGTAGAGTAGTTTCGTCGATAGGTATGATCAAACTGACTACTGTGCATTGAAAAGAGCTCATAGGTCTGTTAAGTGTACTCTGTAAATTCCGGCGAGCCTAGGAAAGAACACATTGTATGGGGAAGTTGGTATTGCTGAGAGAGACTTCATGACTTCCGGAAATGGAAAAACACAAACCCCTCGAGCTAGTTGTGAATTTTGGCTCAAAGACTTCAAATGAGTGCTAGAGTAAAACGGTAAATGGTGTATGTACATGTAAGAACTACTCAAGCGTCCTTCGTTCTTGTAAGCATTCGCCTTGGTCACGAAACAGGAGGGTGGGAACTCTTTATTCACAAACCGTTGAGATCGGTCACGACTTTCTTAGGCGGGCGATACAGGTGAGGGTCGGGATACGCTATGTGGTGTGGGCCGAGGGTATGCGCGAGTGAGTGAGATCTAGAGTAGCGCACCCCCCAACCACGATTGACAGCTGTACAGTACACATGTAGAGAGACACCCAGCAACCTCTCTGATCAGAGATCTCAACAAGCATCCCCGAACAAACACCCACAATGCCGCTGCTCTCCTACCTCCAACACCGCCGTGCCTGGTACAGCAATCCCAACTCTCTACAGCCTCAATCGCTAACCTCGCCTTCCCAGCAAAGAGAAGCAATCCCAGCGAGCTAATGCAATCGCCTCCCTCCCCGCTATCTACCATGCCGCTATCACCCCAATCGATGCCGATATCCTCAACACCCCCGTCTCTACCACCGCCGAGCGAGTTCGAAACGGCCAGCAGCAACCTCTCGATGTCTTGCACGCATACGGGAAACGTGCGCTGTGGGCGCACGAGAAGACGAACTGCCTTACGGAGATAGTGATCGCGGGTGCGGAGTCCTCGCTATCCCTCGGAGAACCGAAGGTGAACCTGCAGGGTCCCCTCGCCGGTATCCCCGTCAGTCTCAAGGACACCATCAACATTGTCGGATACGACTCGTGCATCGGATACTCCAAGCACACCTTTCATCCGGCCACACACGATGCACCTGTGATCCGCCTCCTCCGCGACGCTGGCGCAGTCCCATTTGTCAAGACCAACGTGCCCATTACCCTCCTCGCACTCGAATCCACCAACGACGTCTTCGGCCGCACCAAGAACCCGCATGTCCCGGCATACTCCCCCGGAGGCTCTACCGGCGGAGAAGGGGCGCTGCTAGCGCTAGGAGGAAGTCGTATCGGCATTGGGACAGACGTGGCGGGAAGCGTTAGGATCCCTGCGGCGTGGAGCGGCATCTACGCACTCCGTTGCTCGACGGGGCGGTTTCCAAAGGCGGGTAATTTCACCTCCATGGTTGGCCAGGAGGGTGTGCCATCGGTTTACAGTCCAATGGCGAAGACGCTCCCAGACCTCCGCTATTTCCTGGAAACCGTAATCAACATGAAGCCGTGGAAATACGACTTCACCGTGCACCCCATCCCGTGGCGTACCATCTCCCTGCCCGAAAAGCCGCGCTGGGGTGTGCTCCGCGACGACGCCGTTGTCCCGCCCACCCCTCCCGTGCAGCGCGCATTGGACACTACCATCTCAGCGCTTCGCTCCCGTGGCGACGATGTCGTGGAACTCGCTGGCACCCCTTCCTGCTACACCGCGCTCCGTCTCGCCTCGAGACTTCTAAACTCCGACGCTGGCGAAACGTACTCCTCCCATTTCTCATCGGTCTTTGAGAGCAACGACGCAGGGGTGACAATCCTCTCCCGCATCTTCTCCCTCCCCCGCTTCGTAAAACGCATCTATGCCTTCTTCCTCAGGTTACGCGGGGATACCATCACTGCGGGGCTAATCGACGACCTGCGTTCCCGCTCCGTAACTGACCAATGGAAACTCGTTGCCGAGCGCGAAGCGATCCGTGCGGAATGGTTCGCGTATCTCAAAGAACAGCAGGTAGACTTCGTGTTGACGCCTGTGCATCCACTCCCGGGACTTCCTGAAGGAGGCGGAGAGGATACGATCGGCGCGTGTGGGTACACGTTTTTGTGGAATCTCTTGGATTATGCGGCGGGTGTCGTTCCCGTGGGGAAAGTTGATGGTAGCATTGACGGTGTGACAGGGCAGGTGTTGGCGAGTAAAGTTGCGAGAAAGGCGTGGAAGCTGTATGATGCGAAGCGAATGGAGGGGTTGCCGATTGCGGTGCAGATTGTAGGGGGAAGGTTGGAGGAGGAGAAGGTTTTGGAGGGGATGGAGAGGGTTGTTGATGCGCTGAAGGAGGCGGGCGTGGTTTATCAGGGCGTCGAGGTGGAGGTGGATTAGGCGGTGATAGCCCTTTCGCGTTTGAGTCATGCTTTTGCTTTTGTGAATAACTGTGGCATGGTGTCTCACTCGGACTGTGTTTCACACATGGCTAAACATGTTTGTGCCCCAACAAACACCGCTGGTGTAGGGGTAACATATTACCTTCCCATCGTCAAGCGATCAGGATCAGGTAATGCCGTGGGTTCGATTCCCGCGCGGTGTATCTTTTGCTGCCCAGAATTTTGTGCGGAAAGTTCCGCCTTCACGTGACGAGGCTCTGCGCACAATTGGGCTTTTTTACCGTTGCCCAGCACCTTTTTCACCTCCCCACCGCGACATCTTCACCGCCATGCCACTTCCTCGCGACCTTCAAACGCGGAATCTTACCTGTTTGCGTCTCCTCTGCCGAACCCAAACCTCATCCCCTCGCCAATTCGTTCCCTCAACTCAATCGAGATGCTTCACAAAGACACACACCACCTTCCGCGGTGAAAAGCAAAAACTGCGAACAAGCGGAGGATGGAAGAACGCGGAAAAACAGGGATGGGGAAAGCCATTCTGGGAAAAGAAACGGGATGCAAGAAAGACACCCGCCCCAATACCAACTCCTCAGCCAATCCTCGTCGATGGCGAATATGTCCTCCAGAGTATCCGCGCGAAAATGGAAAAGAAGGAGAAGGAGTTTTTGCAGGAGAAGGAACTTGCTACTACTCCCGATGTTGCCCTCGTTGGGAATGGCTCCAACTCGCAGTCTGATGCGGAGATGGCGGGGGATGATCTTGATGATGGGATGGGAGTGGCGGATGTTGGCGCGAATGGGGAGCTGGGAGATGATTTCTCGGGGTATAAGAGGTTGCAGAAAGGAGATCTATGCGAGTTGAGGTATGTTTTTGTGAATGTTTGAGGGAAGGGAGCTAAAGGATGGGCGGGGGCTAAAAGGTGGGATTCATTAGGCTCGGAGAAGGAAGCGTCGATATGGGGATCTACATTCGCGATACACCCGGACAGTCTACGGCGGATTTTTTGATGCCTCACGGTGTCATAAAGCAGACGTTTACCCCGCGAATCGCTTTCTATATCCCCGGGTTTGCCACGCAGGATATCGATAAGTTTGTGGAGTACTACGAGAAGGTGGAGAAGTTTGAGAACGAGCGCAGAACGAATTTGGTTTCAGAGAATGTGATTCTATCCAGAGATGTTTCGGCACCTCTGTTGGCGCCGGTGAGGAAGTTTATTTTGGAGGCGAATGAGATTCATTCCCAGGCGTATGCGCATTTGAATGGGCTATACCCCAGGCTGGCTCATGAGACGGAAGTGAGGAGAATCACCACGCAGAATGCCGCAAGGATGGTGTTTGGTGATAATCCTACTAATGCTGAGCTCTATGCTACGCATCTGGCGTTGATGGGTGATGGTCTGCGGTACTTGGGTGATAAGGGTTTCCATCGTATCACGTCGAATTTCCGGGTGCGAAGTAAGCGGGAGCTGGCTGTGATTGATGAATGTACCAAATGGGTGCGCGAGTCGTCGGTGGTTTTTGATACCAAGGGATACGGAAACAAGGCTAAAGGACCCATGAAGGAGTTTATTGAGAAAGCGAGAATGCTCATCGACCGCAGTAGGAGTCTGCGGAAAAAAACGGTGCAGAAGAAAGGCGTGTCAGTGGAGCCTGAGCCGACAGACATTACGTGGACAGAAGCAGATCAGAAGTTTATTGACTTTGCGATTGCGAGGTTAAAGTCGTACGGTCTCCAACGGACACCGATTGAGGGACTCTTGCCGTATATTCTCCGCCAGACTCGCAGGTACGAAGATAAGACGTTAGATGGAAGTTGTGCATACGACTTTTTGACCGAGATTGGTGCGTTTACGCCGTGGGAGAACTTTGTCCTTCATCAGGAGAATCAGAAACTTCCGGGGTATAATGTCTGCCGCCAGGCGGATGGGGACGAGAAGAGGATTGCCGCAATCAGCGATATCGCGTTTGAGGATCTTTCATTGAAGGATAGCTTGAAGAACATACGCAAGGACTGGGGCAACATGCGAGTGTTTTGTGTGGACGATGCCACTGCTGAAGAAATCGATGACGGTATTTCCGTTGAGAAAGTCTCAGACACCGAGACGTGGATTCACGTCCACATTGCGAATCCAACCGCGTTCCTAACACCCGACCACTGGATCTCCAAAATCGCCGAGGAGCGAGCAACGACAAAGTACTTCGACCCACACGTCTTCCGCATGCTTCCAAAATCCATCTCGGACGCTCTGGGCGTTTCCAGCGGCGCTCCGGTGATGACTTTCAGCACCAAGATCGACAACAACGGCGAGATCCTCGATATCAAAATCCAACCAGGCACAGTCCACAACGTCCAAAAGATCACTTACAACCAACTCGAGAAAATCCTCAACCTCAACTCCGTCCCTCTCCGCTCCTTCCACCTCGGCAATCTCCCGCCATCACCCCCCGAACCCGAAGCCCCCCTTGCCCCCGGCGATCTCGAGGCCCTCCAACACCTCCACAAATGCTCCCACGCACTAATAAAACGCCGAGTACGCAACGGCATGATCTCCCTCCGCAACGTCTACCACAACTACCACCTCTCTCCAGAAATCACCAAATACTCCTCCTCCACCAACCTCCGCTCCCTACACCCTCAACTCTTCCGCGGCTTCCCTTCCATGCGTCTCGACGTCGAAACCGAACCCCAAATGCTAGGCAAAAACGACTTTGTCGCGGAATTCATGATTCTCGCAAATACAGCTATCGCCCAATACGCGACCAAACATAACATCCCCCTCCCCTTCCGCTCTCTCACCTACAACCCCGAGCGCACGGAGATAGTCAAATACTTTAAAGAAACCATCATGCCCACCCGCGACGAATTCGGAGTCGCAGAAAAAGGCGTAATGGACGATCTAAACGTATACATGAAAGTCGGCTTTGCCCAGATCCTCCCCAAGGCCGCACCACACATTATGCTCGGCCTCCCACAGGGATACACAAAAGCCACCTCCCCACTCCGTCGGTACTCAGACATGCTAGCACATTGGAACCTCCAATCCCACCTCCTTAACACCCCCCTCCCCTTCACAGAACACAAACTCTCCCCCCTCCTCGCTACCCTAGATCTCCGCGAAAGAATGGCAAACTTTGGACAATCAGAGACAAGAAGGTTCTGGGCGACTACGGTTATTAAGGGACTTCTTGACGCGGGTCAGCAGAAACAGTTCCCACAGGAAATGACGTTGACGGTACTGGAGCCGAAGGTGTGGCCGAGTGAGAGTGTCGGTTTCGTACAGGAGTTGGCGCTGGTCGGGAAGGTCGCGTTTGCGGATAAGAAAAGTACGGGAGGATTGAAGGCCGGGGATAAGGTTGGTGTTAGGCTGGTGAGTGCCAGGCCGGGGGATAGGACGGTGCTGTTTGAAAGTGAGGGGGTGAGGGTG